>VVHJ01028426.1:1671-12238 GCA_015107715.1 Tylochromis polylepis
TTCTCCCCCCTGCCTAGCCGTACTTCGTTCAGCGAGCACCATTTTGAAACGCAGCCTGGCGTGACGGTGTGTTCACGGCCCTACAGGCTGCCTGTCATAAAAGACAGATAGTTCAGAGGGAATTGGCTGAGATGCTGAAAATGGGAGTAATAGGAGAGTCGCACAGTGCTTGGTGTAGCCCCATAGTTCTAGTAGTGAAGAAAGATGGTTCTATACGGTTCTGTGTCGACCATCGCAAGGTGAATGAAGTGTCACAGTTTGATGCATATCCCATGCCCCAGGTCGACGAGCTCCTGAACCGGTTAGACACTGCTCGCTTTTTCACAACACTGGATTTAACCAAAGGCTACTGGCAGATTCCCTTATTTGCAGAGTACAAGGAAAAAACGGCCTTCTCCACTCCGTACGGTTTGTACCAATTTGTCACACTTCCTTCGGCTTGTTCGGGGCCCCTGCCACTTTCCAGCGCCTCATGGACTGGTTGCTGCGACAGCATATGCAGCGTGCGGCCACATATGCTGCCGCCTATTCGGATGACATCATCATCCATAGTGACACCTGGGCAGAGCATGTGCAGTGGGTGGCCGTGGTCCTGGAATCCCTGAGGCAGGCGGGGCAGGCGGGGCTGAGGCAGGCTCGAAGAAGTGTGTGGTTGGACGGAGGGAGGGACAGTATTTGGGGTACCACTTGGGAGGTGGGCAGGTACGCCCACAGATGGATAAAACGGCAGCCATCGCATCCTGGCCGCATCCCAAGACCAAAAAAGAGGTGAGGCGGTTCTTGGGGCTAGCTGGGTACTACCGTTGGTTTGTGCCCGGCTTTGCGGACCTGACCAGCCCCTTGACTGACCTCACGTGAAAGGGTGCCCCAGATCTGGTCCGGTAGATGGAGCAGTGCCAGGCGGCATTTGTGCAGGTGAAGAAAGCTCTCTGTCGGGAACCCCTGTTCTACATGCCTAACTTCTCCCTCCCTTTTATTCTGCAGACTGACACCTCACACAGAAGGCTGGGGGCCGTTTTGTCCGAGCAGGTATGGGGGGTTGACTGCCCGATTGTGTACATCAGCAGGAAACTGTCAGAGCGGGAGGCCAGGTACAGCACAGTAAAAAAAGAGTGCCTGGCGGTGGGCGGTTGACTCTTTTCGTTATTACCTCCTGGGCCACCCTTTCACCCTCTGTTCGGATCATGCCCTGCTGCAGTGGCTCCATCACATGAAGGATGACAATGCCCGGATCAGCCAGTGGTATCTGGCTCTCCAACCTTTTAAGTTCAAGGTGGTCCAAAGGCCGGGGACGCAGATGGTAGTGGCTGATTTCCTCTCCCGCTCGCGGAGAGGGAGTGGGGTGTGGCTCAGCTGCAGGGGAGGGGTGGAGCAGTGGGTTCAGGGTGCGGTGTCAGGGGAGGCTAACACACCTGAGCTCCGTCAGCTGATCATGTCTCCCCTACAAAGGATGTGCCGGGACCTGAGGTGTGGTGTTGTATGTGTGGGTGGCAGCTAGAAAGCTGCGACCGAGTGTTGGAAAAAACCACAAACAAATAAAACGTGTAGTAACATGCAAACTGTGTGTGCGGGTCCTCATTCATGTCACAACATTTTAAACCAATTTGCTTCCATAGCGTACCTTATAATATGAAGCCATCCTGCCGTTACAAATTCAGGGGAGCTTGTAGCCCGACGTGTTCACCTTTTCCACATTGTTAGGATCCCCTAATGAATTCATCACTTTCAGCAACCAAACAGGTCTGACTCCAGTAACAAAATAATCTTGTTCTGCTCACACATTTCTTCTTTCCTGACTGTAGAGATCAATTTTATAAGATGTTATTTCATCAAAATAAAGCTTTAGTGGGATCATATTGATGTCGTCAATTTCAGATCACTTGTGTTTCCTCACAAACCTGGAAAATGTTCTTTTGTCTTTTGTTGTATAATCTGCATGATAAAAACATTTTAAAAAATGAGTTGTTGCACAGTGTCTCACAACTGAAGAACAGAAAGCTCTGCTGAGTCTATCCCTATCTCAATGTCGCTTTGCCATGTTCAATTGCATCACTGTGTGTGGGCGATCTGCGTGTGCACTTGCATAAGTGTGTGTCAGTGCGTGCCGAGGTGGGTGTGTGTCTGCGAGTGTGCGTTTGTACGAGGCCGTGGGCGTTTCTATGAGTCTGAGGCTCTATGCATTAATGTCTGTTTTGTGGTCTAGCTGGCCTGAAGACAGGTGTGGGTGCCTGGCATTTCAAGAACCGATGTCAAAGACCTTTAGTTGTGTAGCTTATGTGTGTGCTGTGCGCAGAAGTTGTGTTGACTCATGAATAAATGAAGTGACAGACAAGAGAAGAGAGTGAGGAGAGAAGCATGGTGAGAGTGAAAAACGTCTGAGATTATCCCTTTACACAAAAAAAAGAATTTCATAAAAACAATGTCAACAACCAACATCTGCAGGAGGGAGCTTGTGTTTTGCAGATTGGTGCTTTCCTTGTAAAAAACAGAGAAGTGAGGGAGGACTTGTCACTACAGTCACCATTTTAGGCTTTCCTAAACATTTCTTTTAGATTAACTGATTTTTTGGATTTGTACATAAGGTCCCCAAATATGGAAAAATGTACATCAAGTTAAGTTTTCAGTTAAGGTTACATCACATATTACAAAAACTGAAATGCACTTCTTTGTCCTTCAGATTATGATTACTCAAGTGGATCTCAATATATTATACCATCACTTTTAAATTTGATGATCATGGTCCATAGCACAGGAAAATCTGAAATCCAGTATCTGAAAATATTAAAAAATAATTATTAACAATACTGGCGGCGGCCAATGGTATCCCCTCAGCCTTGCAGAAGATACGCCTATGGTATGAATTTCAGATTCCTACGTCGCCTTGTTCTTAAGTTATTGCATTCAGAAGGTTTTCAGCAAACTTGACCTTTGACCTCTAACCTTGAGGTCAAGGTTACTGAGATTCAAACTCATCCAAGATGTTTAGTAGATACACCTATGGTATCAATTAAAAAATCCTAGGTGACTTTCTTCTTGAGTTATCTCATTCACAAACTTGGGTTTTCACGTTGCTCGCCCACCCACCCGGCAGGATGACAACAATACCCCAATCAGCTTTTTTATGACTGAGGGGTAAAAAAGGATTTTTAATACTGAAATGAAAAGCATGTTCATTTAAACACTTAGTGGTTGGTTAGGTTTTCATGAATTTCTGTATCAGTTTAGTTTGACATGGAGTGCATCAGCTTTTGACGGGTGTTCTCAAATTCCAGAATGCTTTGAAAGTGGCCTTCAGCTCATTTGGGTCGAGTGTTTCACATCTTCCTCCTGACAATACCTCATGGAATCTGTGTGAGGTCCGAGACAGACGAGTTAGCTAGCAAATCATGCACAGTGATCACATGGTCAGAAAACCATTCTGTAGTAGCTTTGGCAATCTGGGAGGGTGCTAAGTCCTGCTGGAAAATGAAATCAGCATCTCCATTAAGGTTGTCAGCAAATGGCTGCATTGACTTTGGACCAACCACCACCAAGACCAGCACATGACATGGAACACCAGATCGGAGACATATGAAACATCTCATTTTATTGAAAAAAAACTTGGATTCTGAGCTTCTCCACTCTTCCATCTGACCTTAAGACATTGATTTCCCAATGACTTTGGACTTTGGACCACTAAGCAACAGTCTGGTTCTTTTTCTCCATAGGCCAGGTAGGATGCTGCTGATATTTTCTCTGGTTCAAGAGTGGCTTGAAATTAAAGACCCAAAATATCTCAACAGGGCTCTGACCCTTCTTTACAAACAATGATCACTTTGTATTGTCTTTGTCCTGTCCTTTATTATACATAGATATAGTTGGTATAAGTACCTTTTTATCTTTTTAATTTTACTAAATATAGTGAGCTATTATTTATTTGTAATTTCTAGTCTTATATCCCTTGTAGATATATTTTGATATTCTTATAAATGCACCATGGTGGGCTTGGGGTGAAACGGCAATTTGATATACTGTGTATATTGTTGTACTGACAATAAAGATCTTGAATCTTGAACAATGTCCTCATCTTTTGAGCCTTGGGCTGTCTCTTAGTATTTCTTGTTTGACAACGGGTTTTCATGCACATTTTTTGTTGTCATGGTTCTGGGTCTTGGACCTAGTGTTTTTGTGTTTACAGTTTGGAATCTTATTAATTCTTCATTGTTTGGGGTTTTGAGAATTTTTTTATGTTCCTAGGTTCTATTTATATACTTTGCTTATGAGTTATTCTCATTCCCATATTGTTTTTCCAATGTGTTATGAATCTCTAGTTTAGTTTAGATTGCTTTAGGTTTGTTCCCTTAGTGCCGCCCTCCTGTCCTTAGTCTCATCTCCGTTTTGTTTTTTTTATTTTAGTATGTTCCATGTTAAGTCTGCCATGTCTCCATGTTTGTTTACCTTTTGTCTGTGTCAAGCTTGTGTGTCTCGTCCCACGTGCTTCAGTTTTGCTTCCCCGTCTCGTTATGTCTAATTTGGTCCTGCTGTGTTTCCTAGCTGTCTCCTCTCCACTAATCACCCTCCTGTTGGGTCAGTTTCCCTGTGTCCTTTGCGTGTGTTCCCAGCATTTCCCAGTTCCACGTACCTCCTTGTATTTTGCCAAGTTTAGTTCATAATTTGAAGTCTTCTGTTCATTTTTGTATTTAATGCTTAGTCTTTTGTTTGTGGACCATCGTCCAAATAAACGTTACAATTATTCTGTCTCCAAATATCTGCATTTGGATCCCCTACACACATCAGACTCGGTCTGCTCGTCCCGCAGACCTTGACAATTTTGTCAGTCGTTCATTCCTAACGTACTTGTGTGTATGGCTTCAATAGCCCAAACATTAGCACATGTGCTGCTGCAGGCTGCTCCGCCTACGCTCTATGTCAACATAAATCTGACATGGTTATAACTCCGTTTCCACCACATGACTGGTTCGGTGCTATTCTCATTATCACTGGCCTTACTTTTCATCTATCAAAACATGGATTGGACAAGTTCTTTTGACTTGATCCCATCTTATATTTCTATCAAGTAAAAGTTGTTTCACAGTAATGATCTTTATTGTTTTATTGCCCAGAACCAGATACACAGTATTTATGTTCACTCAAACACGAAGAGAAATATTTGAATAATCTGAGACACTAGATTCCTTTCATACAGTACAGTACAAATACAGTGCAAATATTTCACTTTACATGTCATGAATGAATTTACATTTAAATTTACATTTGTGAGCTAAATAACAAAAAAAAAAAAGTATCTCATGATATTCAGTCTTTTTGAGGAGGGGCAAGTCATTCCTAGTATACTTTTCCAGCCTGCCCCGGGGTTATATGCATAACTGGTGCGCTGTAATGTGAAACTGCTATAAAAAATGATTAAATAATTTAGGAACACTCATAAATTACTGCAGATTATTTTTTGTTCATTTATTTATATTAGCCCTACCTACAGACCCCAGAGGTACTTTTTTTAATCATATCTGATTTAATTATATTACATTTCATGTATTTTTCCAAGTTTTCATCGCTCTCTAAATCACTTAGTTCCCAGCTGTTTTGAATCATTGCTTTCTCTTGTATTTTAATCAGTGTTTTATTTTGTTTTGTTTTAATACAAATGCATCTGCAAAAATCTTCGGCGACCCCAATTCTGCCTACACTGTAAAAAGTCAAAGTTTAATGTTGTTATTTTGACATTTATTTCAAAGTCATTTGAGCAAATATTGTAGAACAAAAGCTGAGCAAACCCAAAATATCAAGTGACTGCACACTGAAGGCTTATTGACTTTCTTAACCTAAGTCAATACAGTATGTCATCTCATAAAAATATGACTGCAAAGCCTTTTGAGCTGTACTTTAAACTGCATCCCATTTTAATAAATGTAATAGACAAATTCATTGAGTTATGTTCATCGAGGGCCCTAATTAAAAGCATTGCCTGTAGCATGTGGTGTTAATCACTCTACATAAACACTGTTCATTTTTTTCGTCGTGGACATATTGAACAATCCTAATTTGAACAGCCTTTATTATGACAGAGGATCATACTGAGACAGAGTTTTTCGATCTATTTTTGTACTAATAAACAAATCCAAACCAAGACAGTAGCAGCGGGGTGGTGTCTGATCACTTGAGTCTTGAAACAGGTGGTCTGGCCCTGATCTCAACATCACAGAGTCTGGGATCAGGCTCCATGATGTTGAGGATCAGACAGAAGACACTGAGACAGTCTAAACTCACAGAAGCGTCTAGAAAAACATCACCTGCCAAGTGTACTGAGGAGAATTGGTCTTGTTGCAAAGACAAATATTGATTTGATTTAGGTTTCAAAGAGCTGCATGGCTTGGCTAAAGTCTAAAGTTTGACGTAGTTCACATTTTTATCTCTCGCATGACTAGGTCTGCTGTCATACAAGTGAATCGTTGAATAACACAAACAGTCTGCAAGCATGGAAATCCTCAGATTTCAAGCATATACCCTATGTGCCATGATGGCACACCACAAAGGGTAAATCATAAAATCTGTTTGTACAACTAAAGCACCAACCTGCATCATCTCTCCTTTGGATAAACACACTGCGTCTGTGTGCACAGACAAATTTAGAGAGTATATTCACCTGTCCAGCCAGGCCAGCAGGCTCTTGGCAGCGGTGATGAGGTCGACCACAGAGGTCAGCAGATCATTGGGGAGGCGCCGCGAACTCCTGCTCTCTGATTGGCTGCTCCGGCGGCGGCCGGAAATGAAGTTCTGCAGGTTCTTGGCCGAGGCGCCGAGCTTGTGAGCCAGAGTCCTGACGCTCTCTGTCTCCAGCCCTGAGTTCTAGATGTAAACACAGATATAAACACGAACAGCGAGCCTTCATGAATACAAATTATTTGTCAGCAGGTTTGCCAGCTTTTATTAAGATTCTGCTGCATATTGGTGAATTTTATTGTAAAAAAATGAGCTCCATTTTGTTTTTTTATTGTCTTCCACGACGGAGGCGACTCAAATGATGGATATGAATGACTCACAATGACTAAAATGGTTGTTGGAATTATTCAGAGAATGCAGTCTGAGTGGGTGAAGATGATGGTTATCATGACATTTATCTAGTTTTCCTGATATTTCTTTTCTTTTTTGGAATAATTGTCTGAATGAATATGTGACCAGGGTGCTGGAAGCCATTTTCATCATCTGCTCTGCCCTCGTGTTAAAATCTGTTTGTAGGAACTTTAATTCAGATTTATTGACTGGAGATGTCAGAGATGTGGTGCAAACAGCACACAACGCAGTGAAGACAAAAACACTGCACAGAGAAGGATGACAAGTTCAGTCGAGAGCACTACAAAACGACTGTTGTTCTGCTCTGCGTTAAATTCTGTTTCACAGTATGGATCTACCCTTTAATGTGCATACATGGAAAGTCAGAAGCAGGGAGAGCAGCAGGAAGAACTGCACATAGCACAGAGCAGAGATTAATGACAACACATACAGCACAGATTCAGTCAGATACAGTGAGAAAAGGAGGAGCTGGAGTGGAGGGTGGGCTGAAGACTAAAGCAGCTAAAATAGCCCCACCCGTCAACTGGATGTGTAGAAGGGTATCAGTGGGCTAGCGCTGAGATGACTTGGATAACTTAGTGGCCTGACTAAACTAACACTATGCCCAATTTACTATTTTGGTATTTGAGGAAGTTATTTTTCCTCTTTAAAGCTGTACTCATCCTAATATCTTTGCAAACTGGTTTCAATGAGATCATCTTCCTTTATAATCTTTTATCTAAAAACACTGGATTATACTAATCGTCTTAATTTGACCTTATTTTAGCTGTCCTCGTTTGAATGACTTTTATATAACTTATTTTTTAACATTCATACATTGTCATCTTAGTTTCAGTGTTGCTTCCTTTGTACAACCGATGTGGGTGTTCTGCCAGATAGTCCTTAAAAAGGAGGTTGCTAACCTTGAACAAATTTTCATAATAAACATAAATTCACGTTTCTCAAGCCAAAAAAGTATTCATGGCATTAATTTCGAACTCCGAATGTTCAAAACGAGGCTATTTGTTTTTACTTTGAGATAGGGACAATTAGGAAATGCCAGGGTTTAACGGAGGACACTAACACTTTACTTGCAGTGGCATATATTAAAGCTGCAGCTGTAGAGACTGCCAATGAGAGCTCAGCACTACAGTGAAGCACAAAACGGAGCACACAAACTCACCAGGGCACAGAGCAAGTCGACAGCCTCCAGAATGAGCTCCTGATGTCCGATGCGAGAGACTCCCAGCTCCTCTAGTTCAGCGTGGCTAATCCTCAGCAGCCGCTCCCCACAAACACCACCGCGCTCAAAGACACACACATACTGCTGCAAGCAGTCGTCCAGACCTGCAATAGATGCACACATTATCAAGGTTACTCACAACAGGCGCACTCACATTTGTTCCAAAACCTGCTACTGGGATCACAACCTTCACCTTCAGCCTCTGCAATCCAGTCAGTTTAAAAAGTCAAAAAAGGGCCCAAACAAGGAGAAGTGCTATAAAAACCAGTCTTTAACTTGTTTTTAAACACCTGGGACTCTCCAGGAGCTTTTAGAACTGAAGATAAGAGCACCTTTCAGATAAGAGGTCTTCTTCAAGAACCTAAAAAGAAGTGCAGGTGCCTTCAACACAAAGCACCTGCACGAATTATTGGTTCGAATGACTTCCTAATTATAGGAATGGATTTAGTTGTAATACATTTTAGAGTAATGGGATAAAAATAATGCAAACACATTTATATACACCTGTTCTTCACAGCTGAATTAATATTACATGTAAAATTAAATGTGCACATTTTTAACCATTTAGAGAGTTTTGGTTTGAGCGTCACAATTTCAGAGATAATGGATACAGAGATGTCTGCCTTCTCTTAAAAATAAGTCCAAAAAAGCACTTAAAAAATAAATCAATTAAAAGATGATATTTGAAAAATGCAGCTTTTATTCTAAAAGATAAGTAAATAAATAAAAAACATTTACTTTGATGTGACAAGAGTCATAGGAACTTTTATCCTTCTGCCAAATCACATCCATCAGAAGAAAGCGTGCGTGTGAGATGACAGGATGGCTTCCCCCTCTCAGTGTAGCTGTAATGTTAGCTAGCTGCATGCTCCTGGTATATTCAGAGAAGGGCTACCTGCACCAAAACAGTTTAAATATGTAAATGGCACTACAAGCCAAAAGGACAAGTATATTTAATCGTGGGTGTGAACTGTCCCTTTAAGTCAATTCTGTATGTTTTTAAATGGTAAATTTATTCGGTCAACATAAAAGTTTAGTCAGCTTTTTACTTCATGGATGACAAACTATATTTCATAAACTTTACTCTATTTTAGTAGCTTCATATAGTTTCCATTCTTTACAATAACATTTTAAACATGTATCTTACTATATTGCACTTAATCTCTCCGTGTGTGGCCATGAACTCATCCTACACAAGGAGGAGCTGAAAAAACAAACTTGACATCCCATATTGTGCCATCATATGATGCCTAGCAACCACGTACCATCATTTAAATTGGCCCATTAGTAGCTTTTATGCACACTAAAATTATAAAACATATATAATAAAATTTATGCAATTTTATGGCATGAATGACATCTCATTTGTATCAACAAAACTTCAGTTATCCATGATATCTTATGATGTAATGATGTTGCCTAGTGATCACCACCAAACAGGCAACAGGCAAAAAATGTCACAAAGTTCACCCATATGGGGTATACAATAAGGGCTTTTATTATGAAAGGTAGGGACAAAAGGTGGTCACACATGCGTCAGCATTCTGTAATTAACAGATAGGGTTAGCATTGTGTTGTTAGTATTTAGCTCATCACCTTACAAAGTAACTGTAGGTTATCCACCAAACACCAAAATGTGTCAGAGCAAATATCACTTTATACTTTTTAAATAGTTGTTTTATTTTTATTTTCAAATAAAATAAAATAATGTCTTTATGTGCAGCATTAATTGGCATTATCATCACAGAAAATGAAGTCACATCCTGTCTATCATTTCTTCCACTCCATTGTTATACAGTGACTATTCTGTTCACTCATTTCTACTGCTGCATACTGCCAGTAATCATAACTATAAACAGCCTATAGATACACTGCTCAAAAAACTAAAGGGAACACTTAAACAACACAATGTAACTCCAAGTCAGTCACACTTCTGTGAAATCAAACTGTCCACTTAGGAAGCAACACTGGCTGACAATCAGTTTCACATGCTGTTGTGCAAATGGAATAGACAACAGGTGGAAATTATAGGCAATTAGCAAGACATCCCCAATAAAGGAGTGGTTCTGCAGGTGGTGACCACAGACCACTTCTCAGTACCTATGCTTTCTGGCTGATGTTTTGGTCACTTTTGAATGCTGGCGGTGATTTCACTCTAGTGGTAGCATGAGACGGAGTCTACAACCCACACAAGTGGCTCAGGTAGTGCAGCTCATCCAGGATGGCACATCAATGCGAGCTGTGGCAAGAAGGTTTGCTGTGTCTGTCAGCGTA
>VVHJ01028428.1:1924-15700 GCA_015107715.1 Tylochromis polylepis
TTTCAGTCAGACTGTTTGCTTTGTTAAATTTGGATTTTTAATTGTCTTGAGGACTGCCACAGGTACTTTTGTAAAACTTCAATATGATATTAGCTTGGAGGGTTTGTGTGCATGTGTGCTTGTGTCTGTGTGTGTGTGTGTGTGCGTGAAGGGTGGCCAAGGGCAAGTAACGGCTTATGAAGGATGAACCCTGCATCCAAATGAGAAGAATGATAAGAACGACAGTGCCTTCATGTTGAAACTTAAAGACTACCTCTTGGGGATGCAAAGAAACTGTTTAGACAAATAATAAGTCTTCTCTGCTGCAAATCTTAAATACACAGAGCAACAGAGTGCTGGGTTGCCACCATGTTTCCTAATATCACCCTGGAAAACAGCCAAAAATATTGATGCCATGTTCCACTTTAGGTGGCATAATTTGGCAACCGCAGACAGTGTTCATGTAAGCTCCAAGTAGAGGCCAATCTGCTGTTGAAATCACAAAAAAATAAAACTCTGTATTGATGGTTTGGGATGTTTAGGGAAGCAATGAAATGAGTCAATAAATGCAAAATTGTGCTTTATTTTTAACAAATTTAAACTTGAAAATCATCGATGGGTTACTATTATCACACCTAAGACAGAACAGCAGGTGACAGTAGTTTCTCACAGGACCCCGACTAGTTAATGAGATATTTTGATCGAGCAAAACAGGCAAGAATCCAGCCGCATGAACTAGTACATTCATGTGATTGTGGAATCTCTCCGGTTACTCTGGAGGCTTAAGTTGTGTGTGGATGAATATTAAGCAGTCTCACTGGAAAAGTAGTGCAGCCTATGTTCCTTTTAGGGCCATTTGTCTCAGAGCCCAGTACTTGGATCCATGAGAACTGTACATATTGTTAAATATGGTCTGCCAAAATGTCGGCCACTGGGGGCAGAAATCTAGCTCTACACAGAACAGCATTAACAATGCAAGAGCCTTTAGCAAAGTGGCTGCAAGGGATTCAAATTGGTACCATGTGCTTCCTGCATAGTTCAAGACCGCTGAGCAACCACCCACATATGACTTTTTTGGGAATTTGCTCTAAATGGAGCTGTGCACCAGCTTTATGTATACACCAACAGGCATAACATTCTGACCACCTGCCTAATATTGCATTGGTCCCCCCTTTTGCACCTAAAACAGCCCTGATCCATCAAGGCATGGACTAGACCTGTGAAGGTGTGCAGTGGTATCTGCACCAAGATGTTAGCAACAGATCCTGTAAGTCCTGTAAGCGATGGACTGAGAGCTGGGTAATTTGGAGGCCAAGTCAACCCTTCAAACTCTTCCTGAGTTTCTGCTTTTTGGCAGGGAACATTATCCCTCTAAAAAGGGCCACAGCCATCAACACCGTTTGCATGAGAGGGTGTACATCATCCACGTGATGCAAAAGAAAACATGATTAATCAGAACAGGCCACCTTCTTCTATTATATATATATATATATATGGCCAAAAATAGGATGTATGGAATTGGTGCAGTTTTATAAGTTGTTTAAAGTAAGTTTTTGAGAAATAGCAGCTGCAAAATCAGCTTATCTATTGGATTCTTCTAAATAAAACTTTGTTGCTGTTACATTGACAGGTTCTCATGTAGTGCTTTTCTACTCTATGTGAGCACTCAAAGAGCTTTTTACAACTTGTCTCATTCACACAAGCACTTTTCCCCCCTATGCCTCTTTTATCTAAGTGCGTTCTATCTAACATTCACACACATTCATATTCCGATGGATGCATCAGAGAGCAACTTGGCCAAGGATATTGGGCATGACTGGAGCAGAGGGGGGTCGAACCACCAACCTTCTGATTGCTAGGTGACCTGCTCTCTGTTAGCTATTCTCTTGAAAGGTGAAATCGAACTTGACATTTGCTTACTGAAAAAATAGTAATCTGATTATGGTAACTGTGAACATTAAAGTTATTAAAACTGGTATATTACGCTTCATGTAGGTTGAATGTCTGTTGTCGTACCATGTCATAATCAAAGATTGGGTTTATTCTACTGTCACATGTGGGATGATTTCTTTCAGATATATATTATTACACCTCCACTGGCATTGCTTTTTGGGATTATTTTGCCAGTTAAAACTGTCAGAACAGTTGCTGTCAATGTTAGCAGTTCAAGTTCAAGTAGCACCAGGGGTGAAACATTTAGTATCACTTGATAATGAAACTTTTTAACAAAACTTCTTTTTTAGTAAAGGAAAATCCAGGCCACTTTATGAAAGTAAAAGAATATTTATGTGCAAGGCATTCATTCAAGATCATTTCCGTGTGGGATGTCGCTCTGTCCTTGGCATTTTAGGAAGTCAGCATCAAACCAATCCAAATGAACTGTGAATTGGCAGATACGCTGTGTTTTATGTTAAATAAACTGGAGAACAAAAATTACATGAAGTGTTTGCTGTCTTCTGCCAAAAAAATATTAAACAACCTGTTGGTTCTGCCAAATTTCAAAGTAAAACATGTTCTAAGTAAGCTTAGTCTGCTCTACCTTTACCTTTCATGCTATAGCAATCATGCTACCCAAGACTTTCAGGACTTTTAGAATCTGTGCATGTGTGCAAAGACAAAGACTAAACCATACTACCTATAGTAGTAGTAGTAGTATATAACAAATATACATGGGAAAAAAATTGACAAGTCTAAAATAACATCTTTTAATTGCAACTGAATCTAATTGGAAACCAATTGCGTCCGCCAGTTTTGTCCTTACGTTACTGAAGCAGCGTGGATTATTCTGCTTCACTTCTCTTCAAAAGCAAGGCAACAGTGGCTCAGTTGTGCGGCGTGTCTTGAAAATTTGAACATGACCAAGAAGATGTCAAGTAATCCAGGGTTAACATGTGCGGTCAGATGGAAATCCTGCTCAGATTGCAAAGCAGCATGGGTGTCCATCCGCCTCCTACACTGCCTGTCTGAAACATGAGACAAGCTGCCAAACACTGTAAGAGCACCGGTATATCAGGTCCATTATAAGAACACAGTGGAGTCTGATTATAGATGACAGCTGGGTACAGGTAAGCACGTACTCTGCAGCACAGCTGTGCCTCTCACCCTGTCTTACTTTTTTTTTTTGGTACCCTGGTTACCTCAAGTCCAAGCCGTTACACCTGGCAGGAGGGCTTTCAAAGCTCCTAATACTTCCTAAGATGTGAGGAAGACATAGTGACAGTTAATTACAACAAAGGGGAAGTGTCTCTTCAATCTTATGCCTTCGTTTTGCCTCGGGATACTTCAGTTCTGCAACTTCATCACTGAAAAGAGACGCAAATGAGAGAACTGGGACAACAAAACATCTCACATTAGGCAGATAGGATGCCCTCAGCACTGCAGTATACCTGAGCTCTTTGTGATCATTCAATCCTAAATTACCAGCTGTGTTACTGCTTTAACAGTGTAGTATAAGGGATTATTCAGTGGACCCTCTGAGCCCCCTGATAATGCATTTGTATGTTAGGTGTTTACGGAATACCATATTCAGACTTGATCAGTGGGACACACCAAGTCTAGTGAATTTCCTTTTGCCTGGATTCGTTCATTCTATCAAGGACTCCTTTGTCTGGCATCAAGAAACACGCATCAAAAGTCCACTGAGAGCTGTGGGAGGAGTAACGATTAGCCAATTTGCAACAACGGCGAGACTAATGCCGTTGTCAAGCTGTACGTAGTTACAGGGATATTTAAAATGGCCAGCACTTGCAAGTTTTCAGCGCACCTAAGGCATGGCTACTAAATAAACATGATGAATTGTGTTTTCTTTCCTCAGCTTCACACTTCAAAAAAGTGTGCTGGTGAGGGTACACATCAGTTCTGATTTCAAGCGACGTTAAATCAGTCACACATTAGACTGGTCGCTAGGAAAAATGAAATTCCACCCCTTATGGTAATCAGAGTAGGAGTAATATCAGACCAAAAAAGGATGATCATGAGATTGCAATACTTTCTCATATCAGGCTACTATTTCCCCAACTTTGAATTAATCCTTTATCATCTAAGCAGTGGTTTACTGTAGTAGTCAGTCATAACGGGTAAATCAAGCTCTATGGTCTATAGTTCTTCCAGCTCACCCTAGCCCTATCATTCCCCTTCTGTCACACCAACCTTCTGCATGTCCTCTGTCACTACATCCATGAATCTCCTCTGTGGACTTCCTCTTTTCCTCCTGCCTGGCAGCTTCATCTTCAACATCCTTTGTCCAATATATCCACTATCCCCCCTCTGCACATGTCCAAACGATCTCAGTCTTGCCTCTCCAACTTACTGTAGTATTCAAACCGCTCAATTTGAGCTGCCCCTGTTAATTACTTTCTAATTTTGCCCATAGATTGACTGTGTGACTGGAGGGTATTTTTATTTCACAAACTGAGACAACGCCCAGCAGTTTGATTTAGCTGTTGCTGTAGTTAGCAAAAACAAACAACTAAATCAAACTGTGGTCTCACAAGAAACACCTGGCTCAAAAAGAAATGTGTCGAAACCCAAAGATGATTACCAGAAGGGAAAGCAGCTGAAATAAGTTCAGCTGTTTTAGCAGAAAAAGGGAATACACAAGCGTTGTAAGATGATAAAAAAAAGCTTAAGCTTACATTTTGCTTGCAAGATGTTTGGAAGCCTGTATTCTGTATTCTGCAAAAACAGTGTATTTGTTCTTTACGTGATCGATGCCAAACCTGTAACCTGCATAGTATGTGTGTTTTTGCTTTTAAAGTTGGACATATCAAGGTTCCTGGGGTGTGGGCACCCTTTGTGAATGACAGTTCATTCGTTTTAAAAGGTGTCATTCTGTTTGGGCTCTGTTGTTATTCCACTGTTAGAAGTTTGGATGTCTGTGTTCATTTGATTTCTTTTATTCTATCAGACTGCAAGCTTTATTTCCTGTGACATCTCGGAGTCTTTGATTCATGGTCTTACTTTATGGTTATTCTACCGATGAGTTTCAGTTCTGCAGTCCTGTGCTTTGGCTCATGTCTGATTTCTTGATTTGATTTTTTTGATAGTAGTTTTATTTCCTCAGTGCTTCCCCCTCTGATCTTCCCTCTAGCTTGTCTTTCTGCATTCCTTTGTTGCTGTCTTCACATTTAGTTTGAGTCTTCTTGTCTCCATGTTCAATGTGTTTCCTTTGGCTTTTTTTCTTGTTTCACCTTTAACATTTGTTTTCTTTCGTGTCCTGTGTTAGTTTTGCTTCCTGTCCACCCCCTCGATTGTCCTGATTCATCTATGTCTCCTTCAACTCTATGGCCTAATTCGTCTGCCTCTGTATATTCATACTTCTGTCTTCCCTTTAGTCTTTGTCAAATTGTCTTATGTTCTGTTATGTTTTTCATGTATTACTAGGTGATCACCAGTGTTCATTTTGATTTCTGTTTCTGTTTATTTGACATTATGTACTTAGGTTACTATAGTGTCCTGCAGATGGGTCCTGCCCACATTCATACTTAGTGTTTCATTTCACAGAGTTTTCTTTCTTTATCTGTTTAGGCTTTCAGTTCGCTGTTTACCTCAGCTGTCAAGCTGGGTGTCCACATTTGTTTACTCTGGAGAAGGCTTTGAAACGTCTGTCTAGTGACAGCAATACTGAGGTGAGTTGTTGAGGATATCCTAAACTTTTTCAGTTGGAATGTGCTGCTGTTTTTATCACTGTTAGCTGCTGTTAGCCTCTTTCAGCTGCTGTTAGCCTCTGTTAGCTGCTGTTAACTGACGTCAGTGAAACATTCTTTGAAGTGGATCTAACATTGTTGGACTCTCACACTTACTGAATAAACTTTCATTCGATGAGAGAATGTAATCAAACTGTTTATCAGAGGGAAAGCGTGATATTCAGGACACTCAAGGCTAACATTAGCTGGCATAACATTAGCTTATAACCAGGAGTTTTTGTTGTTTATCCGGCTTTTGTCAGCTGTTGTGAAATGGCAGGGTCTCATGTCTAGTCTGCTGACAATAAGTAATTGCAACAACATCGGGGATAGATGCAGATTTATGCACATTTTTGTGTGTTAGGACACCGATTTTAGTTCAAGAGATGAGGCTTGAGGTGAGGAAGAGTAGGATGACGTTTTTCCCAAATCCATGCGACGTTGTCTCTTCCCTTTGTGTTTTTGCTTCTTTGGTGACAGGGACGCCTTCTCAGATAATAATACATAGGTAAGATCCATCACATCTTGAGTCTGAAGGTGCAGACATCAATTAAAAGTGTAATTAAAATCCATGGCAAGCGAACAGCTACGCGTCTCCTCCACCTTTGGTGGGGCTGGTTTCTAGCCACATACATGAAACATGATTAGGCAGAACAGCGATGTTCATCTCAGCCACTATATTCAAGATATCAGGGCAACCTGGCAGCTTCTGCAAAACAGCACCCGTTCCTATGTAGTTTTAATGGACTAATTCTCAATTTACAAGAGTACATTATTTTGTTTAAAGACATAATTATACACTAATCCCTATATAGTTACAAGATTTTTGGGGGGGATTAAATCAACAAAAAAAAAATCCGACTGTACCTTTAATGTGCAACGAAACAAGTAACAATAGATATCAGATAAAGGTAGCAAAAATACTTGGAGTGTTCACAAAATGTATCAAGTGAGTCGTCTGAGCAAAGCGCCGCAAAAATTGCACTTAGTGGAGTTATTGGTTGTTGTGAGTTTAGCTGATGGCCCGAGAATGCACGTTCACTATCTTCTTCAAGGATGCTTAGAGAAACAAAATTCTGTTACGGGTCTTATGTCTGTGAGATTTTTGTCGGCATTCACGGAAAGCGAACAGAGATACCTGAAATATTTTGGGGGGCTTTGGTGCTTAACAAATCTTTATGTGCTAGTTTTCATCAAGACTCATCAAAAACAGAGAAAAGACAAATCTAAAAAAAATCTGAGCCACCGCGGTCTGGCCCTTCTGTTGGGAATTCCTTAGGCGACTGTAACTTGCCGGCGGCATACACCTACATCCACTGGAGCAAAGTCATAGGGAACACCGGCGAGCGCTTGATGTTCCGAATGACTGGAGAGAACAAGAGCAACACAGAGTCGGCTGTGCCAATACATTCATCATACTCCGGTACCCCCCCATGGACCGGGTTCACTGTTTACAACCTCCCACAGTAGTTGTGGAGAGCACTGATGTGAATTTGATGCAGAACTGCAACCAGTGTAGCATAGCAAGCATATTAACTTAAATGCCTTTTGCTGTCAACACTATTTGATGATTTTTTCTTTTTTTTCTTCTTTTTTTTTGCTTCTGCTCAATTCTTTACTTAATGGCTTAATTGATCCAAATATACCTCACATATTTTATAATGTATTTTCAGGCAACTGCCCACCTGATTTCTTCTGATTGCAATATATCATTGCAGAGATATTACTAGTTAATGAGTGTCTATTTTAGTCATACACTTATAATGTCCCCATTACAGTGGTATTATTTCAAACTGCTCCAGTTGCCTATATGGGGCGTGAAAAGAATGTCTAAGCCAATTTTCTCTGGAAGAGGCACCTCAAGAATATGTCTCTGTTAGATAAGTTAATTACCTCATATCCTACGGCTACACACAAGCTTCCTCAGCTCTCTCCCCCCACCCCATACAGAAGAAATGAAAACAACACTCCTACATGATCAAGGTGTACTATGCTAATCCTAATTAACTCATTGCTAGTATCTTTATCATGTAACATGCGCCTGCTACACTAATCACAGAATCATCGACTTTGTATGTTTCTCTTGGTAACATACATCACAGGTCTAATTCATTTCCCAAAGGATTTGCGAGATTTGTTATCTCTGTTATCTCTGTTTTCTTTTTCTCTTTTTTTTGTGTTCAGTATAATGTATTTGCTGTAAAGTTGCCTCTATGCTTTGTATTTTCTACCTATGTTATGGATACTGGAGAAACTAGGGTTTATATACCCCACAGTGTATGTGAGAGACAGAGCATCTACACATTTTATTAACATTTGAAGGTGGCTATGCCTGGAGAATATCTTTGCTAGCATAATCGTCTGTGCAACAACAACCAGTCATTCACAAGGCAACATGACAGAGGTTTGGTTAGCAGTGAGATAACCTGAGTTATTTCTTGCCATTCCTCACATGGTGCAATTTGCACACTGTTCAAGACATGATACAACCACTTGTTGCTGGGAGACGTGTTTATTCCACAACCGTTTGGGACTGGCTCCAGGAGATTTCTGGCTTTTGCTGGGTGAAATGGATTGCAAAGAATGTGCTGCACCAAAAACTTACAACTTTTGCTGCTAGCAGATTGCCATGTCTGCCTGTAGGTTTTCACATTTCTTTGCAAATACTAATCAATACTAACCACTAAAAAACTTGAAAAAGTGTGGCACAAAAATTGGGAATGGAGAAGGTTCACCTCCAGAGCAAAAGTTGCGCCTTAGCGCTTCAACCACATGGTTCAAAAGATGGAAATTTTGCATTGAAGGCAAACCTTTTTCCATTTGGGCCACACTTTTCACAGTTTCACTACACCTCAGAGACTAACTGGATGGTGTAGACATGTACGTGAGCTGCTTTCAAACTACAAGCACACCAGCATGCTGGTGGCCAAAGCAATCTCCCATCAACCTTGAGCAGCCAGTCCAAAATTCATCCCTCAGGAATGGTGGGTTGGTAGGTGGTCACTGACCTTTCTCTAGGCCTATGTGGTCCCATTCACCTGTTCTTATATTGCCACACGTCCAAAATGGCAGACAAGTTAACGTCACACGGTTAATGGTCACATGTCTGCAAAACAATATTGGGTACGATTGGATGACATCAGGAAACTAGCCCATGCCACAATAATACATAGATCGCATAAAAAAGAAAAAAAAACTGAAATAAATGTACTCAGGATAAAGGTAAGACATCTGTTAATGTGAATTCACTTGTGGGCTGGAGAAGGGAGGCAATTTCTGAGCACCTTTGCTAAAAAAGCCAGGAAGCAGAGCTTTCATGATGATGATAAAGACTGTGATCACAGTTATGTGGGGTTTCTTTCAAAATACAGCATAAGAATTACTCTTCCTGTGGTTTTGCGTTTGTTATTTGCACTTAAAATGGAAGCTTGTTTATTGAATGTTTATTCTAGGTAATATCCTATTTTATTCTCATCTCATGTTACTGTTTGCACATTCATATGGATCCTAGTTAAATTTTTATTTAAAGTAATGGTTTCATTTATTTTCTGTTCATCTGGACAACAGTCCAGTTTATTTATTCTTGTAGATGGAGGGGAGATAATTTTCATGTCCCAGTATGGTTCGTGTGGAAGAACTTTGTTTCATAACAAACAGGGCAGCATGGTGGCACGATGGTTAGCACTGTTGCCTCACAGCAAGAAGGTCCTGAGTTCATTTCCACCATCAGGCCAGGGTCTTTCTGCGTGGAGTTTCCATGTTCTCCCTGTGTTTGCGTGGGTTCACTCTGGTTACTCTGGCTTCCTCCCACAATCCAAAGACATGCAGTTAGTGGGGATAGGTTAATTGGATGCTCTAAATTGCCCATAGGTGCGAATGGTTGTCTGTCTATATGTGTTAGCCCTGCGACAGACTGGCGACCTGTCCAGGGTGTACCCTGCCTCTTGCCCTGAGACAGCTGGGATAGGCTCCAGCTCCCCCGTGACCCTGAAAAGGATAAGTGGTAGAGGATGGATGGGATGTTTACCTTTTATTATCATTTTCACATGACTTAGATAGCTTGAGTCAACTTGAGATCATTCATTTGAATTTTAAATTCCTGTTTTCTTCTTCAGGTATAACAGAATGACGCATCCCCAAGAAATTGAAGTCTACCCCGCCCTCACACACACACACACACACAAACACTAATTTGTAGTTTTACAAAATACGGGCCACCAACTTCCTGCAACTAATTTTATTCATATAACCAAAACTTTTGCCATTCTTTTACAAATGCTTGTAAAGGCAGACTGCATTGCTTTGCTAGGTGCTTGATTTTATACCACTGTTGCAATACGGCTGAAAACACTTGAATCAAAAGAGGTATGGTCCAGTACCTTTCTCTATATACTGTACAAGAAACTTTGCTGTAGCAAACTCTCCATGGCTGACATTGGCTGTGGCTTCTGTTACCTTTTTAATGATGAATACCAACATTTTAACCAACTGGCATTCGTCCTACACGTAGCCTCTTTTGGCTTTTGGGTGGAATTGAGGGAATTCGGATTGAAAGATCATAAATTCCGTCTGAGAGTTATTTCAGCAATATCAAGAAATGTTGTTATCAAAACTGTGGCCATGTGAACTTTTAATTCATCTGCCCAACATTTACAAAAGTCAACCCAGACTGTCCACTTGATAAGGAAATTATTTCAACAATGAAAAATTCATGTGAAGCATTAGAATGAAGTCAGCCCAGGCCACACAGCCACAATAGCTTCATTTATGGAAATATGCCATGTCAGAAAGGAAATATTTATCTTGAGTTCTCTTCTTTTCTGCAGGAGGCTGGCTGTTCGTGCAGGGTTGGGTTGTCAGCACTGTGTTTGTTTTACTAGTTCAAAAATAGTACGGTGACAAACAAGTTAAGGATTTCTCTTTGTGACTCTCTTTCTTCCACTTAGCTGAGGTACAAGAAGAAAGTGGAACAATTAACAGCTATTATATGACTAATTGTCATTTTCAAAATAATATGCCTACAGGGTTTGATGGATAGCCCGGGCTTGTTTCCGATTCTTTGCTTTATTACATTAAAAGTTCGACTACATGCAGTGACAGTGTGACATATACTTTATTAGAAGTAATTGATTCCTGATTCATTGTACTACGCCTATGCAGCAAACAGCGGTGCTGAAGCTGTTACTGTATGACTGGCTGCCTCTTCTACGTATTGTACTGTGTTCCTTTCTGTGTACCTTTCACTTAAAACACATTTGTGAAATATCTTCTGTCTGCATGGCACTATGAATGTCGCTTTCATGTCCCATGCATCATTGTCATTGTGGATAAATTGCATGTTGTTAGCTCCAAAAGCTACAATTTATATTGCAACAATGAGTTTCTGAGTAGTTCCTTAACTACAGTCCAAGAATACAAAGGCTGGCAAAAGAAAAACATCATAATTGTATGGTTTACTTTATTCATCACAATACAATAATAAATAATGACTGCTGTTAAGTTTTACTCTCTTCACTTTTGAATAAAGTTTGCCTTCTTGCCCACAAACAGCTTTTGTGGAAGACAGGAAGCAATCTTCTTTTTTTTAAGTTTCTTTTTAATAACATTTTACAAATAGAAGCAGGGTTTTCACGGTAAATATTTTTTTTTACATTTCATAGCAAATTTTATGCCAAACTCAACCACTGACTCAACTATCTAGAACCTGATATAATCTGTGTGCCAGAGAACTTTATTGTTGTCCACATGGCATTATAAAGGCACTAAGCACGACATGATAATTCGCATTGTTTTGAGTCACTCCCACCCACACTGTTTCACTGCCATAAATACTCTGCAGCAACAAATCTGTATTAATTTGCTTCTGAAAATAGCCCCTAATGTTTGCCGGAAACTTCAGTGTAAAAAAGAAAATAATGAGACTTTTGTGGAAATTACGTGGTTAAATTGTGACGCATTCAGGAAGAATGAATGTGTTTGGTACTGAGAGGTACCGCCAGTGCTGACAAAAAGAAAAATCTTGAAAATGCTCGACTTATACTGTCATTGTACAGAGTGAACATTATAAAACTGCAGACCAATATTAAAAGGAAAGAGGCTTTGATCTGCTACAGCGTTATTCACAATTTTGGGGTCATAGGACCAAGAATGGATTGCGTGTTGCTTTGGCATGTATGTGTTAGTGTACAGCATTCAAAGAACTACCTTGCTTCCTTCCTTGCTGCAAAATTTCCCCCAGAAAAGGCTTAAATGACACAAACCTCATCCAGTCCAATCGTGCATTTGTGGCATGTGCTGGACATGAGTCTGGTCCACAGAGGCCCCACCCACAACCCAGAGGACCCAAAGCATCTACTGCCAATCTCCCAGTGCCAGATGCCACAGAATACTCCAACGTTAGCATCATAAGGAGTAAGAATGGAAACACTCGCCTCATTAGTATCGGACAAAGGTACTAGGAGCAGATTTTGACCCTTTTTGCAGTGGGTTTTGGCAGTGCTACTGGTTTTGTGGATAAAATAGGCTGACATACTCCAGAGGCAATTCTATACAGTGAGAGTATGCATATTTCAGGGGTAACATTTAAACTACATGAAGAATACTTGTAAATATCTGCAGTGTTGCACAGATGTTAAAGCAGTTCAGTGTCGATTTGTTTATGGATGCAGCGTTAAGCATCACAAAATCCTGCATGTCAGCACTGCTTTGCTTGAAGCTGTCTCATGTCTTGTTGGCGTTATGCACTCTAGTTGCTTTGCGAATACACTACGAAACGCCCTCGGCACATACACCTTTTCACACAAACATGCTGCACAGATAGCATATCGAAAGGAAAGTCTGCATATAGGTCTGCTTAAACCCGTGTATGAGGAGGCGTCTTTTTGTTGGGGGGGTTTTTCGTGGATTATGTGAACTCCACCTCACCTCTGAATAGCTTTAAGTTGGTAAAAGTCTCCTCCTTCCCTTGGTATCTTCCTTGCTTAATGACTAATAAATCCTCTTGCTGGTGCTTAAAGTCAAAGGAGCAGCTAACACAAGCAAAACAAACAAGCCTAATAAACGCTAAATGCAACCGTAAAAGTCAAAAGTGCAAGCGCTTGAAGAACACAAAGGGCACATGTTTATTTTTTGCTTAATTCCAAAAATGCTTTGCCATCAGGTCTTCCTGGAATGTGACGGCTCTAAAGAACCCTCCTTCCAGCCTCTTTTATGTATCATTACCCCCCTCTGCTGGTGCTTAAGGGAAATATACCCTGGGAGCTCCACTAAGAGAAGTATATTCAAAACATCTTTACCACCTCATTGTTATGACCCAACACATTCTGCCTTGGTGTTAAACAAGGAGAAACAGTATAACACTCTAGATTTTATTAGTCAAGCAGAGTACTGTGACTCATTTCCAAGTCAGCGGCTGGAGGAGTTGCTTCGGTATGCGATATGCTCTTCTCACAGAATGACTCCCTCTCCCTCTCTCCCTCATTCCTCCCTGCCTCTCACTCTTTCATTCGCAGTTGAATTCATTAGCTCTGCTGCCATGTTGCCAATGCGCTGAGGAATGTAAATTAAGGTGACAGAACAGATATTAGCAGAAGTCTTCTAATAAAATCAACTGATGTTATCGGAGAGAGTACAATATAGAAAAAGTCTGCCTTGTCTTTTTCCCCATGCCCTCTTGTCTCCTCCTGAGTCATAGCTATTTTCTCCATCCACCATCTTCCCTCCATTGCCCCTTCCCCTTGGCTTCTCTCTACCCAGTCACACATGGTCTGCTCCAACCCATTATGCTTTGTTTTGTGTCATGCCCGTGGACGCTGGGGCGAGCGGCGTATGAACGATATCAATCCATCTCAGTAACCCCATACCTCCCCCAACCCCTTCCCTCCATCTTTCTGTCAGACACATTGTGTTTATCTCTATCTCCTCTTAGCCTCCCGTTCTCCACCTGCACCACTGCAACAATGATAATGGACAAAACCTTAACTGACCCTTGCTAAGCTTCTTTGTGTGTGTGTGTGTGTGTGTGTGTGTGTGTGTGTGTGTGTGTGTGTGTGTGTACCTAGTTTAGTTACATATCTTTGTGGGGACCAAAAATTGGCATGTTACTATATTTGTG
>VVHJ01028435.1:0-10946 GCA_015107715.1 Tylochromis polylepis
TCTCAAGTAAGTCTCAAGTCTTTATCCTCAAGTCAGAGTCAAGTCTCAAGTCAAGACGGACAACTCTCAAGTCAAGTCCCAAGTCCAAAACTTTGAATTTCAAGTCTTTTCGAGTCTTTAAAAAAAAAAAAGTTGCAATTATATGTTAAATGTAAATAATAGATCATGTGTTCGTTTTTAAATCTGCGTTTCTCTCAACACCTGATGAAACAAGTGAACTTACAAAATATACACAAATTTTGAAATTGCACCTCTATAATATACAGCTCAATTAAACTTAGCTGCAAGAATAGTCTTTCTCTAAACTATAAATTCACAGAATAAACATTCAATGAAAAATTTTTGGCTTGAGCAGTTTTTTTGTTTTAATCTGGTTAATTTGATTGGCTGTGCTGCAGCTCACGCACACACACATACGGAGTGTGGTAAGAAGGGATGAATGAACTGAATTCAGAATCAGAATCAGAATCAGAAGACTTTATTTCTCCCCGAGGGGCAATTGAGATACCGATACAACAGAGCAGCATAACATTAAAGATAAGAACAACATGAATGAATTAATGGTGCTCACTTTTTTTTAATATAATATGTGTGTTAAATTTTAGATTTGGGGTAAAATATCAAGTCTTTTCAAGTAACCAGGTTCAAGTCCAAGTCAAGTCTAAAGTCATAAAATTAATGACTCGAGTCTGATTCGAGTCCACACCTCTGCTTTGATCTTATCTGTCCAAAGGACTCTGTTCCAAAAGTCTTATTGTCTGCTCAGATGCTGTCATGTTGTTTTTAGAGAGAAGACACTTTCTCCTGGAAACCCTTACAAACAAGCCGTGCTTGTTTAGTCTTTTTTACTTTGTGCTGTCATAACCTTTAACGTTATCATGCTGACTGGGGCCTATAGAGTTACTGTAGAGCTCTTGAGTCTTTTGGTTTTTTTATCGTTTGTCTGAGTTTTGCATGATTTTCTGGGATACCTAGTCCATTTTTGCTCAGAAGATCATGGCATTGTGTTGATGGACGGACTAATCTGTAGTAAAACCAACAATTTTCATAACAGTGTCTCCACTGCCAGAGAAACATCATAGTTTCCATCCCTAGAAGTTGGGTCACTGTCTAAAATAAGCTGTCTTCATGCCATCCTAACAAGATAGATTGTGTTATATTGTCCCTACATTCAACAGATGTCCATTAATTCATAAAGTAGCATTTTATGAAGACAGCTACCCGTGCAATACTCAATATATTCTACCTGTCCCCCCAAAAAAGAAAAGAAAAAACACTCCAAACTGTCAGTTGTAGTCCTTCACATTCGGTTTAATGAAATGTTTCTGTATCTGTCTTCTCCTCAGTCGAGCCTCTCCATCTTATTCTCTGTTACTGGCTAAACAATCTGCACAAGTTTCTTGTCTGCGTCATCTTCTTGTCTGCCTAACATGGACTGCTTTATAGGGTAGCAGAATTTTACAGTTTGGCATGCTCAACATGCTATGTTTGTGCATGTGTGGCTCAACCCAGATAGCAAAGACTATTTTTCCCAAATGTGGCCCACATCTTCTGTTTTCTTTGACTTGGGTTGAGTGTAGCTACCACAAGTCACCCACAGGTCTACCCTATATGGGCTAAATGTCATTCAGACTACACCTGGCCAAGCCAGCACCTGCTGTAACCCATTTCAACCCCATCTCGTGAGTTGTAAGCCACAGCCGGTTCACCACAACCGATAGCAAGCACAGCTCATAACTTCGGACTACACCAGGCCCATACTACATTTTCTGGTGCCTTCACTTAGCCATAGGTGCCAAAAGTAGCCCAGATTAGGCCTTAATGAATCTGCTATCTGGGAAGTGAGTGACTGAGTGTGTGTCTGTGTGTGTGTTGTCTGTCTTTGGCCCAGTTTGAATGTTGTATTCCCTTTGGGAGAGGTACCAAAACTCCACATCATATTTTTAAACTGCCCTCCCCTATCTCTGCCTCTCCCCAAATGTCTCTCTGCCTAAGACTCTGAGTCCTTTTTGCTCCCATGGGCCTATCTGTCCAGAATGAGGCTGGTCTGTTTAGGCTGAAGGGTTCTTTTCAGCTGTTATGCACATTGAAACATTAAAAAAAAAACCACAAAAAAAAACAAACCTAGAAGTTATTAACACCTTAAAAAACTAATTTGACATTATGGGAAATAGTTCTTCTTGCTGACAGATGAGAAAACAAATATGACTATAATATATGTTCATGAAGGTGAGGCTACTACCAGCAAACAGCTAAAGACAGAAAACAATGTGGTTAAGTAGGATTGTAACAAAATAACAAAATCTGCATTCACATGTAAATGTTGCTAATTGACATGTGATATCTTAAGGGCTGGGTGATGGCGGTGGAATCTGTGTCATTTTAGTGAGCCAGGTCCTTGAGATATAAATCAGAATCCGGTATGCGGGAACAAAAAGTTAGAAATCATAGCATAGCTGTCACCTATTCAGCTGGATAAAAACTGTCTTTTCAAGAAGGTTGCTTTCTTTCCATATCTACTGCTGAAAGGCTAAAATAACACTCTGGTACCGATACCCCAAGCAGCTTTCGCCTCATCTCCTCTTCTCTAAGAGCTTTTTCTGCCCGTAGGCTACCATCTAGCTCTGTAACCTCTACTGTCCTTCACTGAGGAGGCGATCATAAGAGGCAGAGGAGAGGGAGCGATGGTAGTATGGGAGAAAGTTATAGGGACAAAAAAAAAGAGATGAGGCTACTGGTTGTAAAAGGTTGCTGCTTTCAAGTACCATCAAGGACTTAGCAGGGGAGAAAATCAAGCAGCTGTTGAGGAGGGATGGGGAAAGGACAGATAGATCTAAAGAACTCAGAGGGGAGGTAATTTAGATATTCATCACTAGAGTGAGTCTTTAAGGTCAGCATGGTCTACTGAGTGCACCAGTGGCGGAGTAATAACTCATGACGTTGTTGGCTCAGGTTGGAAAAAGGAGCAAGTGGGAGTAGGGGGAAGGGTGAGGGAGAGGTTTTTATGCATTCCAGACTGCCAGATAGGAACTGATTTATATAATGCACACAATTACATTTCTGTTGCTCGGATTCTTTTACCTTGAATTGCGACTCGTTCATTTCTTGTTCATATTATTCCACCTCCATGCTTGACAGCTGGTACAGTGTTCTAAGGTTTGAAAGCCTCACCTTTACTCTTCCAGACATATCTCTTGTTATTGTGACCACATAGCTCAGTCTCTGTGTCATCTGACCATAAAACTCTTCTCCAGAAGGCATTTTGCCTTCTGCAAATTTCAAGACCAAAATTATCGTGGCATTCATGCCCAGGATGAGTGTGTGGAAAATTCTCAGCACAACTGTATTTACAGGATAAGAAAAAATATCATTTCTCTTATCATCTAATTTTCATCTCTATAATTATCTGCATGAAGTCATAAAATGAGAAAGAGCAACATTACAGTACATGAAGTACGTGAAGATACGTCACTGTACGTTTCTATTCTTCAGAACAGCCTGTAACAGCTGTTGTGACGGAGCACATACAGAAAGCCATAGTATCCCGTATTGCTACTCTAATTTCACCTCATTATTTGTACTCACGGAGAGTACAGGAAGGCTCAAGATGCTGTGATCTACTTGTTCGTTTTTCACCTGATAATCTCCTATATCTGTTCCAACACCTGGCATTTCTGGAGCACAGCTGAATTTGCTGATTTAACAGTGTTGCGCCTGGTGGTTGATAAAATGAAGAATCATCATTGTGCTGCTTTGATGGTCTCCAGTAGCTTAATGTCTGCAGTGAACTAGAAGTGTAACTCATCAGATTTGTCAAGTGCAACACTTATGTGGCCAGAAGCCAAATACACATGCTGTAAGTTTCAACCAGAGAAGGCCATGCTTTTCAGCTTGGTATACGCATGCTTTTTAAGTAGCTTATGTCTCAGCAACATACAGCTTCAAAAAGCCCATCTGAATTTCATCTGATTTATTTTTCATCTGCCCAGTATCATCCAAAATAGGCTCCAGTCAAACCGCAATCACCTAATTTGAAAAAGGTGTTGTTAAATTGTCAAAAACTGCCTCAAATAACCCATTGAAGCTGGCTCTAAGAAGTGAGTAAATCCCCATAGAATCCCATGTTATTATGCCCAGTGTTAGATTAGAAATAGACATTTTTTAGTGTGCCAAAAACATGTTTTTCTTCTTTAGGTAATTTTATTTCCTCTTCATGACAGCTGACCCCAGGTTTGCAAAACTGAAACCTGAACAAACCAAAAGACAACGTCCCTGGGACAGACTAAATCGAAGTGGAGATGTTTGGCCATAATACATAGCACCATGTTTAGAGAAACCCAAGCACGGCATATCAGCACAAACACCTCATACCAACTGTCAAGCACAGTGGTGGAAGGGTGATGATTTGAGCTTGTTTTACACCACAGGACCTGGGCCCCTTGCAGTCATAAAGTCTACCATGAACTCCTCTGTTTAGCTAAAGTTTGTCCCAAATTGTGTCATGTAAGAGGCCAGTGATCTTAAGCACAGCAGCAAATCGACAACAGAATGGCTTAAAAAGAAAAGAAAGTGTTTTGTTAGTCAGAGTTCAGACCTCAACCTGACTGAGATGCTGCAGAGGGACCTTAATGAGAGCTGTGCATGAATGAATGCCTGCAAACTTAAATTAACTGAAGTAATCTTATAAAGAAGAGTGGGCCAAAATTCCTCCACAACAATGCGAGAGACTGATAAAGTCATTAATAAAATTAATGCTTCCAGTTATTGCTGCTAAAGCTGACACTACAAGTGGCTGAATCATGGAATGTACACTGCTTCTGCATTTTCATTTAGTTTTTGTTGAATAAATAATTGCATGGTGTACTACATTGTGTTGTTGCTGACCTCAGTTTGTATGTACCTAATGTTAAGACCTGCTAAGGACTAGCAGGTTTTAAAGAAGCTAGCAGGTAAAACTCTAGAATTTAAACTGGGTGTACTTTCCTTTTAGCGTGATAATATATCTATGAGTGCATGCTCCCGCAGGCCACAAAACTTTATGACACAGCAACTGTGCTAATGGGATAATCTTGATATGGTCAGGAAAATAACCAGGAAGTAGACATGCTAATATGATTTATACTACGTTTTAGCTCAAAGGAGTCTCACAGAGATCGATAGAGAAGTTGGCTTTGGAGTAGCTGTCAGCCACTGCCTTTCAGTTTTACAATATTACGCCCAGGTTGTTTGGACATTCTGGGCTTTTTTAAAGTCATCAACATCATGTAATGTGCATGCATCTTGTGAACACAGTTTCACTGTAATTGCTATAAACCTGTAGCCTACTTTGCCTGAAACCTGATCAAATATAAAGCTCTTCATTCAAAGATAAGGATTTCATATACTTTGTGAGTGTTTTGGGCAGCTTTTTGATCATATATTTACAGTTAGTTCAGCCAAGTATCTATTCTCCATCC
Source organism: Tylochromis polylepis (assembly GCA_015107715.1). Taxonomy (NCBI): domain Eukaryota; kingdom Metazoa; phylum Chordata; class Actinopteri; order Cichliformes; family Cichlidae; genus Tylochromis; species Tylochromis polylepis. The sequence continues at coordinate 5,457 of VVHJ01028435.1, forward strand.
ATCAATGGCTCCATTTTTTTTTCTCCAACCACTTTTCAATTTTGCCAGTCAATCAAAGGGCTATCGCAGTCAAATACATTTGCACTCGAGGTTATGTTTATCTTTGAATTTGGGGCAGGTGGATGGATGATAAGTAACACATAAGTTGAGTGGCACACAAGCACACTAGCTGATTCCATTTATCCATCATCCATTCATCACGCATCTGTCCTCCTCTCAGTTATTTCATCTCGTACTGACATGTCTGACATCTGACTTCCATTATCACAAATATCAGCTGGCCAGTGCTCTGCAAGGACACGCACACAGACATATATTCTCAGCTGCCATATACAGCCAGAGAGACTCCAATACAGGCATGTTCACACAAGCTGGTGGTAAAAAAAAAGAAATACAAAAAAACTGGCACATGCATACAGGTATGAAACTGAAATGAGTGTGGAAACACACACACGTCCTAAATATACAAGCATGGTTCCTGGTTACTGTTTCTACGGCTAGCTTTTTATCATGCATCTCTGGTAGCATTTCCCTGAAAAGAAAGAAAATCATTACATGAAGTCTGCATTTTTTTGCTTACAGAAAATAACAATATGACCTCAATAAAATTGTGATCGATAGCAGAAATGACTCAAGTAAACAAAACCCCCGTGTCTCCGCATGTGCGACGGTGTCTGAGTGAGCGTCAGCAAATGAGTAAAAGAAAAAGTGGTCAGGTAAAAGTCTCACTGATTTATAGCTGGCGTCTGAAGACTCAAGAAGCTATTTATTATGGACGACTACTAGTAATGTAAGCGTAACTGTATGTAAAAAAAAAAAAGAAAGAAGAAGAAGAGAGAGAGAAAAAGAGGGTGTGGGGCAGAGCATCATCATTAATATGGCTTCTCCATTAGCTTGAGTGCTTCTGTGACAACATAATGGCCGCCGCCCAGACAACAGGGTCATCACAGTTATGAACACACCCGGCAACTGCTAGTGTCAACGTAGCAAAGTGGGTGCAGAAGTCCTACATGGCTGGAGCAATCTCTTCAACTCAGATGTGTGCAGATACTTAGCTTGAGCAGGGCAGCTCCTTGGGATTTGAGAGGTTTTTGAGCTAATTAATAATAAAAGAGGGGATGATGAGAAATGAAAGAGAAAAAAAAGCACGAACAAGCGATAGAGCAAGAAGGACTGCAGGGGAAACAGCTAGTGGATGAAAATGAGAGAGTGCGATGGAGGAGCCTTCCTGTGAGAGTTCCTTCCGAGTCAGCGCGGTTACAATGGAGTTATACTGGTCCATTTTCCCAAAAAGCATCTTAGTGGTAAGATGAGCTGCTCCATTATGAACTGATAGACAGAGAAGCGCTTAAGATGGTTTCATAATTCACTGTCCATTAAAAGTGATTTAAATGTAATAGATTCTTGGAAGGATGAGAAAGGGAGGAGATGATATAGACGGAGGGAGAAAAAAAACAACATGCAAAACAAAAGTCAGATTTACGAGTTGGTATACGGAGGTTTTCCAAACTATGCCCATTTGTTGGGACCAGGTTAAGTGAGGCAATCCCGAAATCCTCCTCACTTGCAGATTTTCACATCTTGTCCTGTGGGATCCTGAGGCATTCCCAGGCAATGAGCTGCACAATCCTATCCAGCCTGTTCTGGGTGTACCCCAGGGTCTTCTGTCGGTTGGTGTTCCATCTTCTACACCAACAGCTAAAGTGTAGGTGGCGAACTTAAATCAACCCTCCTCCCTTTAAAAAAAAAGAAACAAAGAAAAAAACAAAACAAAACCCAAACTGACATTTTCCATGTCATGTTTCTTTAATCAGGAGAAACCGGAGCCCCCGTCTGTTTGAACACCACCACCCTGCCGATTATATTGCCCCATTTGATGTCTTTAACTTTGTCCCGTCTTTTGACTCATCCGTGTGCTCAAATGTCGATTTCTTTTGACAAGTTGAAGCTAGAATATCTCAGAAACTATGGACTGCCAGTGTGGTGCATCTCAGAAAGCATTTCTCTACCTAAATTACAGCCTCACAGGGGTGATGACATGGCTTTAGGCTCACATTATTAACACCAGTGATCGTGAAATAGGTGGTACAAAGAAGACTGGTGGAGATGAGAGAGATGATAGAAAAAGCGGTGGAGTGGCTGATAGCCTTAAATGACTGCAAGAGTACAAACTTTACTACAAAAGGACATATAGAGGTTTGAAATAAGTTATAAGCAAGATCACTATGTTCATAAACTCGGGAGCGCAGCAGCACATACAGTTCCATCACATTGTGTGTGTTTTTACATTTGAAACGTACAGAGTAGCAGGCAGCGTCCCAGAGGCCATAAAATCTATATTTCAAGAGCTGCAGAGCTGCTGTAGGCTTCTGCCTGGTGCTTTGAAGACCAAAGCGGGGTGGGTGAGGAAGGGGGGGGGCTGGGTGTGGTGGGGTGAGTAAGGGTGGGAAATGTAGTGGTGGGTGAAAGAGACAAGGCTGGAAGTAAAGACTAGAGGCAGGAAAGGAAGGATTGTAACACACATGACACATGTAGTTAACAGCTGACAGGAAAAGAAGGAAAACTCTGAACTAATCATAAAGACCTACTGGAGCAATTTTTCCAAATACTATGAAAAATAAAACACTTTGAGCATCTCTGAAGGCACAGATTATAGACAGGGTTTTATAAAAGATCATTCCCCAATATATCCATGACTCTGTCCATAACATTTTTTAATAAACCTGTCTAATAGGAAAGAAAATACTTCCAGTATCTCATCATCTTTCTCATTCCAAGTAGTAAAAATAATCAAATAAGAGTTAGTCATTGAGTTATGAGAATAATAATATTTGGAGTACTACACTTTGATGCAGTGTTGTGATAGCTAATCCCATCCTTTTATGGTTAGCCCATGTCTTTGGGTCTACAGCAAGTAGCAACTTTGTTTCTCCAGTATGGGAAACATGTTAAACCTGTATTTTGCATGCAAGAGTTAAAAGGCCAGCAATGGTGGCCTTTATCACCAACAAGCCTTACCACTTTATGATGCACAACAGGACCTCATCTGCTTTCTCACTGTCTTCCTTTTAATGGCCCCAATGATTACAGTGGCAGCAGTTGTGTTAAAGCAGTAGTCAAAGAAGGTTCAGGAATGTGCTGGTGATGTAATGGTGTGGGGATATTTTCTTTGCCGAGAGTACGTCCATCCCTTTATGACCCCAGTGTGCCCATTTTCTGATGGCTGGTTCCAGCAGGATAACACACCATGTCTCAAAGCTCAGATCATCTCAGACTGGTTTCTTGAACATGACAGTGAGTTCATTCTACTCAAATGGCCTTCAGATCTCAGTCCAATTGAGGTTTCTCATGTGATGTCATGTGCACACTGCTCGAGAGTTTTTCGACATATTGGATGAGATCCAACCACCAGTTGCTAGGAGAACCATGTTTTCCTCCACTTAAAGAAGGCGCTGCACCAAAAGCCTCCTTCCTAGTGGTTGCTTTGCTTGTCTTTTGCATTACCACAGTTGCCTGTAGTTTTTCATATGTGTCGGTACATGTTTGCTAACTACTAGCCGAGTGTTAGTAAAACTAGAAAAAATGCAAAATAAAGAAGCTTCAGTTAAACTGTGAAAAGTTCAGAGAAGGTTTTCCGTCAAATTTGTGCCTCAACTCTGGAGCCAACATGTTTCAAAAGGCTTTGAAGGAAAACCTACTACATTTCAAATTTATGTTGCCCTTTTCTTTGTTTAACTACGGCTCTGAGAGTAACTGGCCAGTGTTTATCCTTCATTTCAAACTACGACCAAAGCAATCATAATTACCAAATATGTATAAATCTTGGTCAATAGTGGAATAAGGACTGGTTGCCAACTGGTTGGGGAATACACATTTTGTTTAGTGACCGGTGGTTGCCAAGGGATCACTGACTTGTCTGTGGTTTTGTATGACTGGGACTTTAGCGTCATTTTCCCAGTGATTGCCATAAACTTCCAGCAACCACTCACAACCGGTAGGGGAATGCAAATTTTTTGACTGGTGGTTGCATACCAGTCTCTGGCCAGTTCTGAAGGCAAAACGAAAGACAGTGTACCTAACAAGGTGGCTAGTGAATGTATATTAAAATTAGACCTAACAGTCTCTATCACACCAATGCCTGAGTGAATGGCTTTAATTAGTATTCGTGATGTCAAAACACTTATTAATTCATCTTAATTATTAACATCACAATGATGAAGCAGGTGGCCTTTAACATTCATAGCGAGTTAGCTCTGCTTATGCAGAATGCACTGAGGGCTGGTGGGGATATAGATGTGAGCTGATATGTGAGATATTTTCAGATGATATTCTTGTTGACAATGTAACTTTCTGAAACAACCATAGCCTGGAAAAAATAGGCAGCATGGAACATGGAGTAAATAAGGAAATAAGTAATAGCAGGTATTTATATATTTATGCAATTTCCCAAATGAGAATAGAATGACATTCTTGCTTAATGTACTCAGTTATTTAAATTCTTTTTCAGACTTGAACTGCAATCCAGGAAGGGATTTTGATATTATCCTGAAAGAAGGGGATTTTTCTGACCACTTAGGGTACAAGATCTCACATAGCCAATCCGAATATAATCGTATTAATATTCACATATATCAGAAAGAGATATTATATTATTATATTGTATATTATTATCATTCTCACTGCACTTTATGTACATATAACAAAGAAAAATCCTGGTGTATTTAACCATCTGTACATAGTATAGATTTTTGGCTTTTTTGTGCACTATTTTTTTCTATTTTTATTTTTCTAATATATATCTCTAACTCACCTTTTCTTCCTGTCTCTTGTGCTGCTGTAAAAAGTGAGTTTCCCCAGTGTGGGATTAAATAAAGTCTATGTCTACGTCTGAGATGATGATGATGCACACTCGGTGAAGTTCAGCCACACGATTGTTCGCATCCGTGTCTCTCTGCAGAATTCCCACACTTTCTGCATGTGCGTGGGCGCGTGCACGTTTGCATGCGTGAGCGTGTGTGCTCACATGCATTAACTCATCGCAGAGAGGATGCTTTACACTCTCAAACAGTGCAGTCTGGTCGCATAGCAACAACATCAGCCCCCTCCGCTCCCCTCCATCCTCTGTTCCTCTTCTTCTTCTGTTCTGTGAAAGCATTTGAACTACAGCGTAACCTGAAAGCATCCTTAACGGTTTCGCATGCTCACCTCTGAGAATGCTGCTCCTGTTCAAACGGCAACACGGCGCACGTGTGTGCATTCAAGTCTCTGTCTCTTTGTGTCCCTTCTCTCTATAGATTTCACAGAGCCGAACACATGAAAGCAGATGATAGAGGAATAAGTCCTCCTTCCAGCTCTGCGGTATTACTGAGAGAGAGAGCGAGGGAGTCACACAAGAAACCAAAATCAAGCCTGCAGTTCAGCTTTATACTGTGTGTGAATATTGATGTTTTTACTCTTAACATCAGTGTGGGGCTTTAAAATCTGGCTTTA
>VVHJ01028439.1:0-10344 GCA_015107715.1 Tylochromis polylepis
TCAAACTACTTCATTACTTTGATTTTTGACTAACCTTTGTTTTTTATTTCTTACCTGCCATCATCTCTGGGAGTTGCTGGACAAAAGATGGTAGCCAGGGTTTGAAACCACTAAATGCAAAGAGGGATAATTGGACCATACCACCACTTCCTGCTGAAGGGGAGAATGTGTGTTTTCTTTCATTTAAAAACAAAGTATTTGTACTCAGTTAAATATTGAGTTTAGGGTTTTTGATTTTCTTCTTTGGTGTTTAGTTTATTAACAAACCAGACTGTACTGCATTGTTATTTACAATTGTGTTTTGTTTAGTTATCCCTTGTGTGTCACAATGGTCTGATCAGCCATTATATATACCCTTGTGTGTCATTTCATGTTCAGGTCAGTTATGTTTGTTTGGGTAGTCATTTGGTTTGTTATGTTGCAGTTCTTGCCTGAGTTGAGTTTTGTTTATTTGACCTCTTTTATGAGCTCAACATTTATTACTTTTGTAAATATAATTTTTGGGTTAAATGGAAACCCTATAATATTATTATTATTATTATTATTATTATTATTATTATTATTTATTTTTTTTTTCTTTCAAATAATTCCTGTGACTCCTCCTGTTTTCAGCTCGGTCCATCACAACTAGTTTGCAGAAAGGCCTACAAGCTCCAAAAAGCCAATGCTTTGAAGTTTGAATTGTGTTCGGTAATACGTTTAAACCAGTCTCTCTGGGTTTCCTTTTCCTCTTTGGGACTTAATATAATAACTGACTCATGTGCTTCTTTGTGGTTTTAATACAGCTGAATCAATTTCCCCAGTTTGTTGCAATCTTCCCTTGCATTTTCATCCTTTTTGTAAGCTCTTTAATTTCATGTGCGAGTCCTTTTGTTGTTGTTTTTTTTTTTTCTCCCCTACATTTGATTTGTATTCTGTCTGAAGACTTTCAATTTTTCAAGTCAGTGCCCTTATTTCAAGCTTGATTGTCCTCCTTTCCTCTTATATTCCTCATGCATTTCACCAGCCTCACTCATTTTGTTAGATAAACTGTATTCCCAGCAGCTCAAAAGCTTAACTTTGTCAGTAACGCAAATTTGCAACCCAAAAAAGCACAGCGGCCACACTGCAACAGGCCAGCACATCCCCCAACTACAGCAAACCAAACAGCCAAAACGTTTCCCAAATGAACAAATAGCAGCCTTTAGAAACAGTGTTCAAACATAGAAGCAATCAACACAATGCCTACCTTTGATGGCTGTGACATGTTCATGTCAGCGAGTGACTTTCCTGTTTTTGTACCATAAATTATTTAATATTTTACAGATAATCTCACAAAAAATGATCCAAAAGGCACCAGCACAACAAAACACAGAGAGGCGGTCCAGTTCAGTGAGTCGAATTAGCCAGCTATGGCTGCCTCTGCCTGAAGCTCTGTCAATCAAACGGCCACATACCTAACATTAAGCCTAAAAAATATCCAAAGGATGAGTTATAAAAAAAAAAAAGTCAACCCAGTATGTTTTTCTTTGTACCTGCCTGTAAATATGTTCATTTCATAGCTGAAGTTGGGATTCTTTGGGGCTGACTTGCTTGTCCTGTAAGAATCAACGCTGATTTTTAGTTCCTTGTAGGCCCCAGTGGATTTTGTTCCTTGAGCTAATCGGAGGTGTCTGACTGATTCTCAGCTTGACAGGACATTAGTGAATATTATAACTTCACTCTTCACTGTGACTGGCTGACAGATCAACAACAGTACAAGAAAGAGTAGCCCACAGACCGGTCACATCACATCTAATAGTAAACACTCCCTGCACCACGGACTGCCTTTGTACTACCCCTGGTTGAGCATAAAACAAGGATAAAGCATATAGGAGGCAGTACACAGGAAGACCACTGGCTCACTGTGAGTTTACTGGCTGCTACCTGCACTAGTTTCACATCAGCACAATCTGACATCACAACTCCACACTGTGGAAGCTATCGGATTATATAATATCCTATCAATATCAAGTGAAAATTCTCACATGTATGTAAGTAATGAAACTGAGCAACACGAGTAAAGGTAAGTAAAGAAAGGCTGAGGGCTGCAGTGTCTATACACAAGTAAAACTGGTAAATAATGTAACACAACGCTCTGTGCAACAATAAACCACATAGGCTAAAGACACAGCCTATGTGGTTCCTGGAAGCATGCCTAAAACCTTTCATCCAGTGCACTTTGCGCAACCCCCATAAAGCTGACCCTCTGGCCTATCGGTGGCAAGAACACACAGAAACATCCATCAATCCAAAGTAATCTGCCTGTCTCTCGTACTTCAGTTTGGACCCGGTGTGGTGGTGAGACTCGGTATTATGGTTAGTTCTAATCTGTTTTCTGCCCTCTCTGCCCTGCTCCCTCTCATTTCAGCCTTATACCCACTGAACCTCTTGTATGGATTAGTGGAACGCTCCCAGAAACTGATTCCCAGTGTCCCCCACTATAGATGTCCCAGTGCTCCGTTTTCTTCTCTTGCAGTAGAGGTGGGCGGATCGATCCAAATATCAATAGTATTACCAACACCAGTATTGGTATTGGATCAATGCTAGCATGATAGGATCGATACTTTGTTCATATCAAGCACACTGAATTGTGTTACCGACATTATTTTTCGGGAAATGAAAAAAACATACCTCAAACATGCACTATGAAAAATGTCTGATCCTTTTAGTGTGACTGTCAATTCTATTTTATTTATAGCCTCTATCATATTTAAACAACAGACGTTGACCCAACGCGCTTTAGAGACAGACACATTTCAATTCCAGGTCTCCAAAAAACCCAGTTTTAAAATAAATGGAAAGCTGAAAGGTGCATTTTGTTGTGTTAACTAATTTTTGTGGACAAAAAAAATCACAGTGATTTAGTGGACACTAAAATGCGTTCAGAATTTGCAAATTGATGATGATTCGTCTCATAAATCGTGACACACTGCTCTCTCCTAAAAAAGCTGGCTTTATATGTTAAAAGTATCTGTATTTGTATCGGCAGGACTGACCCTGTATTTACTTGGTATCGGAACGATACTAAAATTTACAGTATTGCTATGTAGCACTATCTTGCAGCCCAGAATTGCAGATGGAAATGGAAGGATCCACGACTTAGAGAACACAGTAACCCAGGAGTTTTAATGAAGTTGTTTAATGTCTCAGAAACATCATAGCTATCTGGCATGGTAGTGATGAGACCGGTCAAACACAGGAGACAAATGAAATATACAAAATAATTCATATCAGAAAAATAAGCAGAGATGATTATAAAGCAAAAAAATATGTAAGTACAATAAATGATTAAGAAGCATACTGCTACTCCTATTGGATAAACCCCTGAGTTTGACAAAAAGAAGAAGAAGAAGCAGAAACCAGAAGTATATAAACAGAAAAAAAAATTAAAAGTTGGCAGTTTTCTAGAAATTAAGAAAGAGAGTGGTAGAGTCTGTTGGGTGGAGTGCCTGTGTAACAACACACAGCTGATACCAGACATGATTACACTTTCAAGTTTTAATATTTACAAAACAACAACAAAAAAGTATATTAGCAAAGTCCATGTCAGCAGAAGACATAATATTAATGATGATAGTTATAATAGTACTGATAGTAATATGAAGTTAAAAACAAATTACCACAAATTTTACTCAAACAAATTCACAAATTTGAAAAGAAACTTAATGCTGTTTTAAGTCTAATACCAAAAAAAAGAAAAAAAAATCAGACAAAACATCAAACACATAAAGTGGTACCCATCACATCTTTACAGGTGGGAGCTGAGAGAGGCACCAAACTCTGAGCAAAGGAGGAGGAGGAGGGGGAGACGGCCGCATGTAGGCCCAGTCCCTTCCCTTTCTCCGGTGCAGTCTCCTCTCCCATCACATACCTCACTGCAGCAGTTTATTGGCAGTCTGCTTTCATCATGCCACTGTGAGATGAAGAGGGGTTCCTCTTCCTCAACTAGCAACAATGTAACCATTGTTCCTCAAAATGTGTGGAAGTGATCCTATTACACTAACAATGTACTAGCCACTCTGCTAATGATTACAACCATGCTCAAAGGCAACAGGTTCGTACTGCAGTCACTGGAGTGACCTACTCCCCCCCTCTCGGCTCGTATCCCACACAGGCTGCAGGGGGTCAGTGTCATGCAAGGCTTCTAGGAACCATCAGCTTGTGTGTGATTTAGAGAAGACCCTGTAAAGACACCTGCTTAAGGTGTCACATCAGGTTAGCTGAACTGTTTTCATTTCTCAAAGCTCAATGATAAAAAAAGCAGCTTTTTCAAAGAAAAAAATCACAGAAAAGACAAAATTAGAAGCCTGAAAGAAGGAAATGCGAGTTCTCATCAGTGTAAATAAAAGGTCCATTTCAATTCTATGTTAGAAACAACATGTAGGTTACAAATGTTGTTGTGCTGTGGCAATTTCACAAATAAGCCCTGCTTTAAATTTGGTCCAAGTCAAACTCAGCTTCATCAGTCGAATCAAAAAGAAAGCTCGTTCTCACTAGTCTGATTTTATTCTGCATACATCAGTCTCTTTTACCTTACATGTAGTCATTCCTTGATTTCAAGGCTGATTTTCTATGTTGCTTAAACACTATTGTCATCTCTTTGTTACGATCACCAAGTCAACCATCAACAGATCACATTACTCCCACTGATATTTTTCTGAAACACAAACACTTAGAGGTTATTTCAGCTGACCACTTCCTCAGCCGATGTGTGATTGGTGGGATTTCTGTGTCCCAAATTTTCCTCTTCCTCCTTCTAAAACACATATAAAGTAATCCTGTTTCTTTTTCAACCTACTTTGATTATTATCTTCTTATTTCTTACCTCTTCCCTCCACCTCCCTCACTCCCCACACCCCACCTCCTGTTATTTACAAGACCTGGAACTTCCAGGAGTTCTGGTCTTTGTAGTCCAGACAGTCAGCGGCATTGAAATTGAGCTTCCAGGCAGTTTGGTCTTTGTAGTCTAGACAGTCGACGGCTCCAAAACCCAGCGAGGCGGCTGTGTAGCCCTGGGAGGACAGTGAGGCTGGGGACTGGCTCAGAGGCCCGCCCATAGAAGAGGCTGTGATGGGGCTCAGGGCCCCTCCAGTGCCTGACAGCTGTGGGTGCATTGGAGACAGGTAGGAGCTACAGTCCAGCCCGGTGAAGTATGAGGAGGAGCCTGCGTAGCTCTGGCTGTAGGCTGGGGCCTGGGTGTAGGTCATGGGATAGGTGGTGGTACGCTGCATGCATGGGGTGGTGGAAGCAGACAGGGGGTCTGGCAGCGGAGAGATGGAGGCTGGGCTCCAGATGGACACTGTGGCACTAGCAGAGCTGGAACTGGGGGTGATGGCGGTGCCTGGAGGAGGGGGAGGAGGGCTGTAGGGACCGTTGGTGGGGTTGGCACTGGCCTCGGTGTTGGCCTCACGAGCAGGGGATGCCTTCTTTTTAGGGGGCCGTGGTTTGGACTGGCCTGTGCTCTGTTGCTGCTGCTGGCGGCACTTGGCACGACGGTTTTTGAACCAGACCTTTGGGAACAGGAGCATCAGAGAGAAGGAGGTGAAGTATCACTATTTCACAATCAAAGCAGCTGATAAAAATGATTAAAGATGTACAAGCTGCTTTCATAGGGACTCCACAAACCCTCACTCTCTTTCTTTCTTTCTGTATGTGTGTCTCTGTGACACACACACAAACAAACACACACAGGTGTTTTGCCCTGCCAATATAGGAAAATATATATGAGTATAATTTTCAGTATAATGTGTTACCTGAACTCTGGACTCAGGCAGGTTGATCTTGAGGGCCACTTCCTCCCTCATGAAGATGTCTGGGTAGCGAGTTTTGGCAAAAAGAGCCTCCAAGATGTCCAGCTGCGCACGCGTGAAGGTCGTGCGTTCCCGACGCTGTTTACGCGGGGTGCCTACGAAAAAGATTATTATTATTATTATTATTATTATTATTGCGACGTCAAAATCTATGTTGAGTTTATATCTGACAAATTCCGCAGGAAAATTACGTTACCAAAGCGGCCTAAAGGCCATTTATCAGCGTTGGAATGCATTTATTACATAAAAAAATGAACGAATTGATATGGAAGAAATGATGAAATGATGAATTGAAAATAATATAAAATTCAAATCTCTATATAAACTATTTTAATAAAAACGATGAAACAAATAAAATAAACGAATTCCGATCTTTCTCTTGAATTCGCGGCGCACACATTAAATATATAAGCACTGTTACGCCTTCGTTTCATATTTTATAGGCTGCCGTGGATATTTGTAGACATAAACATATTGTGGCGAGTGTGTGAAAGTTTCTTCGATAGTTTTCATCTCCGTAGCTCCATCTTTTATGTGGCGTTGAGGAAAAAAACAAACGTGTGCGCGACTGAAGCATTTTTATAGGACCGAATAAGCAGATCCAGCAGGCCTGATGTTTTTCTGTCTTTTCTAATATTTCTGACTGGCCGTCGGAGCTTTGCGAATCGAAAAAATAGAAAGAACGAAACGAAATGAATATCTACATCGGGGAATATGGCTTTTAAAAACGTGAAGTTTCAAACTTTGGGCCGAGCTCGACAACACGCCTTCTGCCGTCGTTTCAAACTGTCCTCTGGACGGTGGCAGATGCTGATCACAGCATATCAGCCTTTATAAACAATCTCACTGTTCATTCATGAAAAAAAAATATTGTTATGCCCCAATATGAAATACAATGACTGTCCTTTTTGTAAATAGGTTACATTGTAAGAGCAACAGATTGGAGCTAGTTTTAATTCCGTGTGAGAACAGGCGGCCTTTCTCTTCTCACACATTTTCATTGTTTTTTGACTCTATAATCCGCTGAACTTATAGGTCAGGTGAACACATGCCCTGATACACGGAGCAGCAGACACTTACATTCATAATCATAAATATAACCGTACAGATAAAGTTTCAAATATATCATTCAAGTGGAGTCTTTTCTTTTTTTTACCGTTTTTCTGCACAATATAAGCAATAAATACATAACGAATATTTCACTGAATTTCATCACTTCCCTTATTTCATTTTATTTATTTACTTAAAATAAAGGAGATTAAAGAAACTACAGGTTTACAGAGATTAAAAACACACAGAAGTCAAAGGCCAGTACTTACTGGGATATCCAACGGCGGCGGTGTGGAGCAGATCCATGCCCGGGCCGGACAGCGTTAACCCGTTCACGGCGTAATGGGGTTGCTTAATGTAGGACATCATGCCTTCTGCCGGCTTTAAAACACTCCCTCACTCCCTCACTCGCTCTCTCCTTCTCTCAGACCGGGGGCCGGGTCTCCTAACTAGTCTCCAGGGGGTGTAGCTCTCTCTCTCTCTCTCTCTCTCTTCCTCTCCCTCCTCTCTCTCGCCCTCTCTCTCTCTTTTCCCTCTAACTCCCTTTAACAGTGTTTGTTCCTTTTCCCGGGGTGTTTGGCCTTAGGTTGTTTTTGTTTTTTAATTGTCCATTGAGTGCCTTCTCCTCAACTATCTTTACACGTTACTCTGACTTACTGTCTTCCAGCCAGGCACCTTTGGTAAGCCCCTTTACACCTGTTTCCACCTGACGCGTAAAACCACGGCGCTTTTAAGGGTTTGGTGTATGTTCAATGCTTCTTCTAGTCAAAAAAAGAAAGACAACAGCAACTGAAGTCGGCCCGGTGCTACAAGTCTATATACCACACTGAAAACAACACAGTTCGCTAATCGAGGCCGGTCAAAATCTCCATCAGAACCGTGCGTAATTGAAGTGCGCACATATAACGTGGCCGGGATGCCAAAAAGCAGCAGCAGCGGCGGCAGCTCCACAGCAGTTTGGTGCCTGCGGTCTGACGGGTGGTGAAAAATTGTAAGGCGGGTGGGGGGCCCCTCTGCGGTCCCTGGTCGTCCCTGAGAAGAAGAGGATGCTGATCTGCAGGGTGGACAAGTGAGGAGAGCGAGAAGAGACTGGCTAATTAGAAGTAACTTCTTATCCAAGTAGACACCCAGAACCCTCCCTCCTTCTCTCTCTCTCCCTCCCTCTCTCTCTCTGCGCACTCGCCCACGCGCATCTACATATTGTTCATTATCCATTCAAGTTGTCTTTCTATAGAGGATAATATATATTGTCTTTTTTAACGTCCCTGTTTCATCTAAATGTCGCCGCAGCAGCAAAAAACACTTGTTGATATGCAGGCAGTAAACACAAACATCGAAAAAAGTACTATAAAACACACACATATAAATTTGAACTATTTTCGGTTTTATAGCCACTTGCCAAGCTTAGCCTTACCCCAGCAACAACCGTAGGTGTCCGGAGACATTTTCAGGATATTTTTTTAAAATGAATTAATTCATTTTTTTTATTTGATTGAATTGTTCTAAAGTATTTTCGAAATTGGCCTCCCTAAAATAATTGGACGACTCTGCCTGAGTATGGAGGCAGAGGTAGAGCAAATGAGGCGGAGAAGGGGGTACAGGCCGGATTAAAAGTAGCACAAAGACCGCGTTGTTCTGCTATTAAATCCCCTTCTGATCCCCAACATGCTGCCTCCGGACCAATTATCCATTCATTCACTTAATCAATAATAATAATAATAATAATAATCTGAAACTAGTTTTATTTGATTGGTCAGGCCCTGGTCTGGTTATATACCTACTTTATAGATGTTTAATATGTATCTGATAACGATGTTTTCTTGCGAAGTCCGACGTTATTTCGTTATCTTATAAATTCCTACGCACTATTATTACAGATGTTTGTTTGTTTTTTGTTTCCGTTACCTTTGTTTATTTTGTCCTAGTGTGTATTTATTATCGCTGCGCTTCGTGTGTGCGTTGTGTCTCCTCCTAGGTCTAGTTTGGCCTGTGCCATCCTCTACAGCGAGACAATTTCACAGTGTCCAAAGCCGATTCTCTGCGCTTGTTAATTGAATCGGATTTCTTATAGTTTAAAATCACACACACACACACACACACACACACACACACACACACACACACACAGACTCATGTAGCTACAGCCCAAACTGTATAAGGGGTTTATCTAGCTCTGTAAAGCCAAAGCAGGAGATATAAAGACACACACAGAGCCACAGAGAGTATTTTACCGGCGTGTTTGAACGTTTCCAAATCTCAGAATAAAATGTCTTCACCTGCTGAGGTGTGTGTGGCTGTTTCAGTGTGTGGGAGGCCTTCCTGTGTGCGCGCTGTTCACGGTTTGGATACGGTGGACTCTTCAGTTGCTTACCACATCCAGGTACGCCTTGTTTGTTTGTTTAGTTGTTGTCGATTGTTATTGCCAGGGCAGTCTGAACAAAGCTAACTGCCAGCAGGATAGCTAAAAGGGCTAACTGTGGGGAGTCCGAGGACAAGATTGTCTCGAGACCTCCAGCTGACAGAAAAAAAAAAAACGGCGGGAATAGCGAGACCTCAGATGCGCGTCAGGGCGCGAGCGCAGCAGTGCTGTGCACGCGCATTCTCCTCGCACCTGTCCTCAGAGTCTTAAGTACATTTTTTTTCATGTTATATGTTATAAGCTAACAAAAATACAGTGTTTTCCTACTTTTTTATGTTAAAAAACGTTTTTCGTTTTGAGCAGTAGAATTTGATAAGGTAATAATAGGAGAAATAACTTCATTTAATCAGCAGTTTGTTAGTTGAAAATATATGCGACCATATTAAACAAAAGCATAAAGAGTCTGTAATGTATGCTAATTATAATAGACGCATTTGTATTTGGGACTGTATATGACTATAAAGCATAGTTGTAAAATATTTTTCATTAAAGTTATTGTTCATTTATTTTGAAATGGAAACGCTGCTCTAAATTAGACTCTTAGGTTCCTAATAAGATAATAAAATATAGGATTTTTTTTAAAATCGTCATTAGGTTGTAGCCTAAATGCTACTCCAGATTTAAAGAAAAAAGTTCCCAAACTGCTGCATCCATTTTTTATAAAATAAGACAAGCATTAGGAAAGCATTAGGAAGTTGACTAATTTATTCAGAATTATTTTGTCCAGTCATTATTTTTCTCCTCCAAGTTATTTGCTTTGTGAAGTTTACTCTTTAAATTGTGCTCTTGAATGTGCATAAAAAGATAAGCCCTCCCTAAGATACAGGCCAAGGTACCTGTCTAAATATTAATGCTCTTATTCAAAGCAGCAGATTTTACTGTTGCATGACAGGTAGTGTTTTCTGGGTTGTTTGTTTTGGAAATTGTTCTGTGATGCTGGTGGTTTGGACGCACTAGGACCCAGAGTAGAAGCAAATTAAAGGCAACCATGACATAAGAGGCTTAGTGCATCTAATCTATACTCCCACGGACACGGACACACAC
>VVHJ01028440.1:0-11798 GCA_015107715.1 Tylochromis polylepis
AAGTGACTTCTTCAGTCTCAGCTCACTGCAGGTTTCCCCAACCTTATAAACAGCAGATTTGCATAATGACTGAAACCAGCACCACTGAAGGAACAATGGGCTGTGAGGTCAGTTCCTTGATCGTCCAGATGAACAGAATCAACTTTTTTGGGATGCTCATCTTGAGCATTACAGCTTTCCGAGAGTCTTTCAAAATTTTATTTAGTTCATCAAACCAGTTGATGCTGGCCTATGTATCATTCAAGGACAAAAAGGGCACCTAGTTCAGTAGATGAACCAAGAAGCTATTCTTCTTGACAGCCACTCTTAAGGAAGGAAAACAGAGAAAAGGCTGCATTTTTAACATAACACTGATATCAAATGGTAACAGCATATCTGGAAACACACAATGGGAAAACTATCAGTGATGAGCAGGCCTCCCCAAAACCCTGACCTAATTGTTGAAGCAGTTCGGGATTGTCTTGACAGAGAACAGAACAAAAGACAGTCAACATTCAAAGTAGACCTTTGAATGTCCTGTGAGAAGAGTATTTCTGAAGACTACTTAAAGAAATTTGAAGAATGCCTTCCTAAGAGAGTTCAGGCTGTGCTGAAGAATAAAGGTACTCAAACAAAATATTGATATTCCCTTTTATTTCTTTAGAATTGTAGAAACTTTGTTTTTGTCTTTTATATATATATATATATATATATACACGCAGAAGAAGACAGCCATAGTGATTGACATAGCGATACCGAATGACAGTAACATCAGGAAGAAGGAACACGAGAAGCTTGAGAAGTACCAAGGGCTCAGAGAAGAGCTCGAGAAGATGTGGAGGTAACAGTGGTCCCAGTGGTAATCGGAGCACTAGGCCCAGTGACTCCCAAGCTAGGCGAGTGGCTCCAGCAGATCCCAGGAACAACATCGGAGATCTCTGTCCAGAAGAGCGCAGTCCTAGGAACAGCTAAGATACTGCGCAGGACCCTCAAGCTCCCAGGCCTCTGGTAGAGGACCCGAGCTTGAAGGATAGACCGCCCACAGGGGGGCGAGAGGGGAATTTTTTTATATATATACAAGTAATTCACTAGCCTAAGCGTTGTAGACCATAATGCACTTGTGAAAGGAAAAATGACAGAACTGCTGCAAAGCATCATATCAGCCCTGACGTTAGTTCTGGTAGGCCAAAGATTCAAGCTGAGCCAGCAGCCCTGATCTGATCACAGTGCTAGTCCTATGTGCACAGACAGAGTTAACTGGTGATTTTCACTTGGCGATATATGTGAGGTAGACAAAGCATACATGGAATTAAAATCTACCTGAATGTGACAGTAAAACAAAAAAAAAAAAGAAGAAGAACTGATCTAAATACCAGTCTAGTCCATCCATTGACGCCTGCCTGATCTGTACTAAGGCTTAACATGTATACATGTGGCATGAAAGCTCCCCAAAGCTTGGCCATTTTGCCAGATATATATATAACTGCAGAGGAAATAACAATCCTATTTTGACTAAAGTGGTGATGACAGAATGTTTGAGAAATTACACTGTAAAAAAATGCATGATTACAGCTGATGATAATCTGTCATATTTTAATTGCCTAATTTATATTATATTAGTATATTAGGTAGTGGTTTTTGTTTGCCAACAAGGAATACAAGTTCGAATAGTGAATAAGTGGATAACTTTTGACTCAAACCATGTGATGATAGCAGGTTTTAAAATTAATATGATGGTCTCTTCAGAGTCAGAAACTGAGTCATATGTCAGCAGAAAGCAGAAGTCATCTTAAACGTCCCCTGATAATAGTGCGTCTTAAATCTTGTAAATCTGCCTACTTTATTTATTGCCACCGTCTTTTTTTTTTATTGCTCTTTCATATCTATCATCCAGTTAGCAGTATTTTATTATTGCTCTCAACTACCTCTACAGCCCCTCTGCTGCACACAGTATATACTTGTGTCTTAATTTGCAAGCTCCTATTAAATTAGCTGTGCTTCTGACCTGCCTGATGATAATAATCTTATAGTCATCTGTAGTTTCATCTGCAGTCTCCTGAGCTCAGCCACGTCGTAACTAATGCAAGCAAACATGCTACCACAACTATAATGCAGGTGATCAGGGAGGTTATGTCTTCACTTAACAACAGACCAGCAGGATAATTAGTCTGGCTTTAGTTATTTGCTAACTGGGCTTCAGACAAGCTACTATCACTGTTTAAAATCACAGAAAATGTTTTCATCATCATCATCTGTTCTCTTTCTTGCTGTCCTATTTTAGCATAAACCCTCTGCCCCAAACGACCTCCGAGCCCCAAGTAAGACGAAAGACACCCTGCACCCTCCAGGAAGAGTGGGCCCAGGGCCGCCAGGAGGTGAGTACGGTCACTGTCCTCAGGTTTTAGATACCCAATAAGCTACAACAACTGCTGCTGGTAAAGCTGTGTGAGGGTAAGGAAAGCTGGACCTGACACATCAGACTTGGAAAATTACAAGCCAAGCATGTCAATGAAATAGGAGAAATGCATCTCAGTTTGATGCATTTGAGATAGGCTGGCTTGGATTAGCGCAGCCTGGGAGTGCACGATTGGTATTCTCGGGCAGCAGAGAGGATTTGGCTTGTCAGGGGCAGGTTGACTGACATTCTTTGGCGAGTGGGCTAGACTCGTTTCATTGCCAATGTGAAACTGAATTCTTGATCAGATCGTGACATTCCTATCTTAGATCCACATCCCCGCCTAAAGCTGGATATGCCACTTCATCCAGTCAGGCACAGAGCAGAGATGAGGAGTGTAGCTGCTGGGTTTTTGCTGATACATATACAGATGTCTTCATTGAATAAACTGAGTTTTGGCACATGTTTGGAAATAACCTGCAAAAAGAAGCCAATTAGGCTTCTTGAGTTGTTTTTATGTAATTTCACCACGTAAAAAAATTATTGGGCAGTTGCAGTAACATTAGTCCACGTCTTATTGGGACTTCTTTGACCTTAAAATAAACACAAAGTGGAAAACAGAAAAGGGGAGAGTGTGATCTTATTTGTTATAGTTGTTGATATGAATTAGAAATACATTCAATGCATTTTTAGCATCTTAGTTTGCATATTCAGTGTTTCCATCATATCACTGTTCCTCTTTGAGTTGATGTAAAAAAAAAAACCCACTGTGAACAGCTGGCCCCTCAGATGGTTAACTGTAATGAGTTTAAAGATTAAAATGTTATTAATTTTCTACAAGAGCAGTACTTCTTTTTTTAACAGCTCAAGGATTAGCAACTCTAGTTTAAAAACCATTTAGAGAGAGGAAAACATACAGCAAAATGTTGTTCCTTTCATTTTTTTCAGTTCCTTTTTATATTTGGGAACTCTAAAGTTATACTCTTAATTTCATTTGTCATTTGTCAAATTTGGTTTCTATCTAAATAACCCTGTCTCTGACTTTTTTCCTCTTTACTTTTTGAGGTTTTGCAGTTCAGCAACTTAAACCTGGTTCCTATTTTATGTATTACATAAACCCAGGCAGTTGGCGGAGCCTAAATATTTAGTTTTGTTCATGTGGATATGATCTTTCTTGTAACTTGTGGTCTATGGACGGTCAGGGACCAAACCTCAGCAAACTCTGTGGCAGGTGGAGGGCATATGCCGAGTCAGCAATATATGGTGTTTATTGTCCATCTTCAAACACATTCCTTCTGCTCTCAGCACTAATCCACATTTTCGCAACAGACTCCTACTGCTGCCTGATGTATTATAGTGTTTCCAAAGCAGTACCTGTAAGATCAGAAGATTCTCCACAGATAATAATTTAAAAAAAACAACAACAAAAAAAACCTATTGAAATTAAGCATTACACTGTTATAAGCAGCGTTGGTGAGGAAGTAAACCTCAAAGTATACGTGCTGTTCCATTAGTTCACAACCAGGGTGCGGGGTTTTTTCCTATAGTTTCAATACGTAACTAAACTTTCCTATGTTGCTTTTATGAACTGTAGCACATCAAAGGATAGATGTAAGGAAGTTAAAGAAGCACCTGTGTGTTTGTAACACTTCTTCTGCATCATTATATATGATGCTATGTGGAGCCCAACTGATCGGTGGAGCTGATTATATTGACTGATAAACAATAATTAAAAACTAAAGAAGCGATGGGAGAAACAGCCCTGAACCATGTAATAAGTGTTGATGTTGCATAGTTTGTCCAGGGGTGGGGACTCTGCAGTGTATAAAAATATATTTTATGGGGGAGGTCCATGTGCATGTGCAGTGAGTTGAATATGATCAAAATATGTTCTTTAATACAAATGTCCCCATGTCAATAAGATGGCCTTGGTACCCTGTAGTTGTGCTACAGTGCACTACCTAGAGTTTAAAATGTCTATGAAACTAGAACAGAAACAGTGCAAGTTTTCCAGGGACATACGGGTTGACTTTAGATTGTGTAGCTAGTGAAGTAACAACCAGCACTGATTCCACAGCATCTGCAATCCAAACATGACATCATCAGGGCGATATGGAGCTGTCACTGCCAAATGAAATAAACACCCCACGTCTGCGGTGACTTCACTCAATATATAAGAGTTGTAAAAACATCAGATTGCATTTGTGCAAGTTTTCCATCCTAGAACTGTATAGAAAGGGGCTCCAGTGGTCTTTGCAAGGGTTAACACCATGTGAGTTTGTTGGAAGCACATGGATGTGATCATAGGGCGTTCACGCTCCCTAGCTGCCAAGGAGAGGGTGGGTGTTTGGCTGTGATCTTGACATATGCGTGCAGTACACTCATTCACCCACACACAAAACACCCCCCAACACATACACTTTCCCTAAGCATCAAGTGTTTAGTAGCTTGTGAAAAGGGAGTTTAGGGCGTTGTTTGGCACACTCCCTCCCTGGAAATGATCCCTGACACAGTACTGAGGTAGTGTGGTGTAGATAAAACTCTTTCACAGCCTGCTTTTTCTTTTTTCTTTTTTTAAATTTCTTTCCTATAGTGATAAAATGATTGCACCAGGCACACTTTTAGCAGGAAGCTGTTTTGTGAAGGACAAACAAAGTGCTGCAACAGGTCACCACTTTTCTTGTGGTGTCTCTGCCCCAGATTCCCTGTCACCAAACACCCCTGACCCTGTCACCCTGGCAGAGATCACACAAGCCCACACACTCCTGCACCATGTGTCACAGGACTAATTATCAGAAGTCTGGCTGCTGGAGGACGGGCTGATTCAAATTTCCATTCCTCGCCCTCCATTAGGCGCTAGAATTAGAAGCTAGAAAACACAGAGGGCGCACACTTTAAACAACAAAACGCGTCGCTGCAATTGAAGAAGACAGGCTCGGCACGAGTTAGTGGGGTTTTTTTCTTCCCTAAAACCAACATATCGATGACAACAGGCACTGTCAAGCTGTGGCTGATTTGATTGTGGAAAAGAGGCTTAGGTGGCAGTAAGTCCTTGGGAGAGGGGAGGAGGAAAAAATCTCATTGTTTTTATTTGCACTTGCCATTGAGTCTTATTAAGGGGTTGTTTTTGTTGGAGAAGACGGCGAAGAGTAAGTTTGACTCCTCTTTGTGATATTTCTTGTGTTGTATATTCTGTTGTATTCATTTTTCCCTGGGGTATACTCTTGGAATTTATGTGTAGGTTTGTTTGAAAGTTTAGTCAGAAACTCTGGGAAGTTCTCAGTGTTATGTCATTACAGGAAAACAGGCCTAACAGACAAGTGGGCCTCTGTGGTGAGGCTACTCACAGAGATGACTTGATTCAACTCGCTGTTGCAAAATACAGGCATTTAGGCACCAGCAGATAGCTGTCAGACGGCTACAAGCTGAGTTTGGAATTCAGTCATTTCTCCAGCCAACATACGCCTTTTCTTTGCTCCATCTCTTCTCTCTCCCCCTTTTTCTCTTCGTCACTCCCGGTAGGAAACAATTACAGATCTGTTTCAGGGCTTGTGTGGGTGGTTTCTTATTAGCCACACTCTAAGGATCAGCCCCTCAGTTGGAAGTCCACTTTCCAGCCTTTACAGACTGCTTTCCTTCTTCACTGACTTTGTCTATTCCCTTTCTCTTTGTCTAGATAACTCTCAGCTCAGCCAGAGCCAGGACCAGGAAGCAGGTGTACCAGAGCAGTTCACAGGCCTCCTACACGGATCTTCTCCTGTCTTCGAGAGCCGTGAGGAGTGCTTCCGGCTTCCAGGTGTTCTGCCACCCAACCAAGACCAGCCAGAAACAAAAAAGAGGGCCAAAGCTAAAGAGGGAGTAACAGCAGCTGCACCGCCACCTAGCCGTCCTAGCATGGCCGCCATCCTGACAGACTGTGATCCAAAAGCAATTTATGCTACTGTGAACAAGGAGCCCAGGGACTCGGGGGCTGGTGCTGTATCTGCTGTCAAGATGCGCCCTCCTGGGGACCTGAAGCTGGCACGCAGCCTGTCCAAGTCTGACTCAGACTTGCTCGTGTCGCCTCCTAATGAAGAGGAAGGAGGATTGGGAAACCGTAGCGAGTCTGTTTCTAACTGTAGCACGGCTAAGAAGAGACTTGAGAAATCTCCCTCTTTCACATCAGAATGGGATGAGGTAAGTGTTTCTCCTTGAAATATTTAAGACATGCACACACACACACACACACACAAAAACTGGCTTTAGTGTCTGTACCATTTAGTGTTTATGTATGTACAAGCAAATAATGAATGCTGCAGGCCAATAAATAATAAGTTGATAGATGTTTCACAGATGTTTAATATAGATAAAGGTGACCTTTTCCCTAGTAACTTAACTGCAAGGGAGCAGAATGACTGCAGGTGAAACCACAGACTGTATATTAAAGATGGATGTAGCCACCATGGCATCAGTCACTGGTTTCTGGACTCTGCATTTTGAAGCTTCACTGTTAGTGTTTACCCCACCCCCCCATAACCTGCACAGGTAAAAGGCACAGACACACATATGTGCTAAGCAACAGACTAATTAATTACTAGAAGAATTTGCTAGAAGAATTTCACTCATCCCAATTCTAACGTGTAAAAACAAACCTGATCTGGAGAACTTTGTTTCAAAAATATTTGTCATGCAAGCCATTGGATGGAAACAATTAATATTATGTGGAACATGTGCACAAGGTTAATATATTTCTAAAATGTGTTGACATTGACATTATTGGACACGGTTTTTAAGCAAGTACAAAAGTTGACTTGTTTTGTTAACAATAGATTTAGAGCATGAGCGTATTACCTAGGATTGCTCTTACATGCACTGTCCTTTTCTCACAAACCAGCAGTTTTTATCCCTGAACTCGACTTGCGTTTTGGTTGCAGCTACGTACATTTATTGAAGGAAACCCTCAGTATCAACTGCAAGGATTTCTAATAACTGTAGTGAACTTCAACAAAGACTCAAAGCCCGCCTGATGTCTCGAGGGAATCGTCATGCAATTTGGGTCAAAACTTGTCTGGAACATAAACTTTTTGCTGAAACAGTAAATGATGGAATATATCTTTGCACATATTTGCATTAGTACAGTTCTTTTGTTAAGAAACTGCAGTGTATAAAAATATTTTCAGAATGCTGTGTTTAAAACTTTTTTTAAAAAAATTGTCTCAATCCCACTATGTGTTAGTGTCACAGAGCATATTCAAATCTAAATATATTCCCCATGCATGCAGCGCTTTAATGCTTTGTCTGGGATGTAGATAAAGAGCTGAGTAGAGACACAGCGGGAAGAGATTAGAGAAGACAAGAAGATGGGGATAAAACAACTGAGAGACTGAAAGAATAAGACAAGAGACAGAGATTTGGAATTTGAGATTCAGAGAAGACTTAGAAGTCGTAGATCTGTCTCTTCGGCTCTTGCCTCCTCCTGTTGTAAAGGCGTGAAACTCCAACCTGAATCTCTGTAGAGACAGACAACCCGTCAGAACACAGAAAAAACACAACCAAAAAAACACACAGTATAGGATCGTTCAGAAAAACCCCAAGACCACCTTTTCAGAGTTTGTTAGATTTTACTCTTTTAAGAAACGCAAGTTACCAAGAAGGTATAATAAGTTTTATAAAACCCTAATTTTTAGTATTGCAGTCATTAAACAGCCATACAAGATACTGGCATGGTTTTCTCATTGGCGCTTTTACCATTATCCTAAAACAATCATCTTATTGTTGGCAGAATTAAAGAAATCCTCTGTAAGCTTCTCAGTTAAGTTTTGCATAAGCTGTCCACTAGCCTCTCAGTAATTTTCCCTTGTTCTGTTTGTGGTCTGCTCCATTTCTGTTACCGATAACATGCATCTACTGCACTGCTACACACATAGTCCAGAAGTGACTTGTACATTTTATTTGTGATGCCTGTCCATCCTGAGCAAATTGCAGGCTCAGATAGCACTAATGCTTTCTCTTCCCACAGTGAGGAGATCATGTTGCTGCCTAGTGTTCCTTTACATGACCCCGTCAGAACAACCACAGTGAGCTAATTGCAGATTTGAGGTCAATGTCTTGGCTACTGTGGGCCATGGTTTGCATGCAGGTGGTCAGTTTTTATATGCTGCCAACTTATGCCACTGATACAGTAATTACACTGTGGTGTGTTGCGATTCTGAAGCTTTTAAGAATTTCTTTTTCCCATTTATGTGTAAGACTGCGCGCAAGTAATCTGCATTATGGGTCATTGTTGCAACCAGTGCAATTTATGTCCTCGTCATTAGATGCTGGTATGTGACTGTTGTCCTACAAAGTCATACTTTCTTATTTGGCAGCGTTGTGCTACCATAAAATGCCAGATGTTGTGTTGATGTTGCTGCAGTTCACTGCTCACGATTAGATGATGATAAGAAATATGGCACCAGCCCACGGTGGGAGACTGTAGTTCAAAACATCTTTGATGTGCATTTATGCAATGAACAGACACGATATTTGCTGTATATGGAAATACTGCTGTCAACACTTTCATCTTTAGCTGCTTTTGGAAGGAGAGACCCGAGGCCTCGTACATGTCCTCTGTCCAAGTTCAAGTTTCTGTCATGAGAAAGATCACAGTTCCCTTCCACTATGGTAATATGACTCATTCTGGGATAACCTTGCTGTTGATCTTTTATGTATGTGAGCACTCCAAACAGCGTTTGTTCTTGAGCTATTTCAGCATTTCCAGGCATTACTTTAGTTTATAGTTTTTTCAAAGGCTGCCAAGGAAACACTCGTGGAAAATGACTGACCTTTGGTATCTGTCTGTATGCAGCCGAGTGAATGCCTCGCCTCCATTAAAGTGTACTAGACCGTGTTTTCTCAGCTCCAGCCAGTAGGAACTGTTCTGTAATATTCTGAGATCAGTGAACACTTACCTGCTCACTTATTCACAAGGGGTCACCACAGTGGATGGATCCACAGATTTGAACTGCCACAGATTTTTACTTATTGATGCAGTCCTCAAGGAGTTGTGTCTCCTCCTAGTCTTAAACTGGTGATCCTTCGTGTGTTAGTGTTGTGGTTAACACATTTGCCTATGGTAATGCACTGATTTGATGTATTGTTAGTATATTATTATGTGACTTTAACTCAGTATTGCAGACAGGTATACTCTATATTCAGATTTGTGTATTAAACACAATTTATATTTGAGTTTTGTCTGGGTAATATGTATATATGAGAGTTAAAATCTTTCATAAAATCAAGCAAGATGTTGACCACCCACAGCCAGACATGGCATGAAAAGAAGGATTTGGGGTGGATGTGGGTTGCAAAGTGGCTTGCAAATGCATAGCAACTAATAGACAGATTAAGTTAAATAGCAGCCCTCTAATCAGATGCAAGGGCTTCAGCTGAATGAATGAATGAATGAAAATCTTTATTGACAGACTTTACATCCATAGTTAAAAAAAAAAAATCACAACATATGACTGAGCCATCAGGTGATTTATGTGAGCATTATGGTCAGCTGATTGCAGCTGAGTTTGAGTTTTGTGCCAGCCTCAGCCTCTCAATCTCACTATATGTGGCTGTTTTCTAAGATTGGTGTGTTTCCAAAATCTCAGTGATGTTGGAAACTGGTATAAGCCAATCACAAGATATTATGTAGCTGATGTGGTTTCTGTTTAACTTTTAATAGTTTAAACCAATTAAATGATAAATAACCGCTAAAGTCAAATTTGAAAGGATTATGATTTATTTTTTAAAAAAAGACTGGTTAGCAATATATGGGGGCCTATACTGGTAGTTTTTTCTTGTTTTTTGTTTTTGTTTTGTTTGTTTTGTTTGTTTGTTCTTACATAAGATAAACATTCACCATAAGGGTCCCTTATTAAATGTACTAAATGGGTTGTTTTAGTTTTAAAATTAACATGTCTGCCCTCTGGTGGGCAAACTGTGCATTATTGTATCATACATTCTAGCGTACCTACCTGACTGCCCAGTTCTTGCAATTTCTGGTTGCTGATTGGCCAACATATATGCAACACCAATTTATACCTGTAGTAACGTAACATTGCCATTTGGATGTAGTGGTGGCAGTATTTTTTGTAGTTCAGTCACAAATTATGACAAATTCTAAAGGAAATGTACTGTAGCCTAAAGTGTAATGATGTCTGTTTCAAAGTGAGACATCCAGAGGTTTTCACATTGTCTTCCTTTTACAGAATGTGGTGTAGTGGGTAATGAGCTCAATCAAGTATGTACTTGGATCTTTTATTTCCCCTTTAAAAGTCTGGTCACTGGCAGGGCACTGTTCATTCTAATTATCTAGTTTAATGAACACCTCACCTCCTTAGACTGCACCTGAGGGATGTGGCGTGTGAGAGAGTGACAGGATTAAGCCAGCTGTGACATTACTTGGCTATTGGAGCTTTCTGCTCTTCCTAGATATCCTCAGCAGCCCACAATAATCCTGGAGCTCCCGAGTCCTGTTGTATTGTCGCTGGTGCTTAGAGAAAGATGAAGTAAATAGACTAAACATGGCCTAAGAGAAGGAGCCAAAACAAACTGCATTTCTTTGGCAGGAGAATAGATTGTGATATTGGTTCCAAACTGGAAAAAATAGATCTGGTCTGCTAAAAGGAGATGAACTTGAAACAGTGCCCCCATTTCCTGTATGTGCCATGCAAGTGTATTTTACCAAGGGAACTGGGCAGCTTTGAGTTCATCTGAATGTCTGGAGGCTTTTTAAAAATCGTTAAGTTGGCTGCTGGCAGAGAGCACAGCAGTTCTCTGTTAATTTCATTCATCTCTTGGGAATAAATTTTATTTACTCTCCAGTCATTCAGCCAGACACGTAATAAAAGTGTTTTAGGGCTCTACTACCTAGACAGTTGACCTTAAAAATATAGATATATTTTTTCTTTTTCTTTTGCTGTCAGTGGTGCTATGGAATAAAATGTGTTCGTACTCTCTAATATTCCTAATATCAGCTTCTGATGCAGCTCACATATGCACAGGTTCCTTGTCACGCTCCCTGTCGCAGCACATACACGGTGATGTAGAAAGTTTAAATTTAAAGTACAAGTCCCAAAAAACAAAAGAAAATTTAGCTTGTTCTGAAATGATGCTTTATGCAAGCAGGGTAGTGGTTAACTCTACAGTTTTCCATAATAATAAAGCCACGTTTTAGTACTTTTTGAAAGCATGCTGAATTTTCGATTCAGTTGATCGTGACTAGATGTTTATTAGAGGCTTTGGTTGGCTGGTAAGCTTCTAAAAGCCTTTGAAGAGCGGTTTCTTGTGTCCAATTTTTGAGCCTTACTTAAAGTTAATGAACCTGGAACCCTTTTTTTCTTTCACATGAATAGTGATTCAGATGGCGGTAAGTTCTGTGCTCAAACCAAGGTGCAAGAGCTCATTTTTTCTC
>VVHJ01028442.1:5558-17392 GCA_015107715.1 Tylochromis polylepis
CTCTTTTGGGGGGGGGGGGGGTTTTTTTTTTTTTGGGTGTTTTTTTTTCCCCCCCCCCCCCCCCATCCCTGTCAAATTGGTGTTTTAGTTATTTAGCTTAGCTTGCCAGTTGAGCATTCATGAGTTTTTCATGAGTCATTGTTTGGTAACAGAAGTGGCTTTTCTCACTTCAGATTTAATGCATACTGGTTCTCTGCATTTTTAACTGCCTCCAAAATTGATCTGACTGCCAACAATTTTCTACAATGAAGTAGCTGAACACATTAGGTGAGTACTGTGAAATTGACCTCAGAAAAGTAGGAGTGTGTGTGAGTCACATTGTAAAGACAGCTATTCAGGGAATCCAGACTAAATGGATTCTATTTGGGACTCTTTCTGCAGCATGCGTATAACCTTAATGCCCTTACAAATATTGCCTCACAATGGCTGCACTTTAACGGCTGCTGGATAATCAGCAATCCACATAGAATTGCAACTTTTCTTGGGTGTAGCTTCCCACTGTTTGTTGCTCTGAAGCAGCGTGAGGTCCCATATATCTTTCTGGTACTGTCTCTTCTGTTGATCTAATTGGATACCCTCTGTTGCCTACAATGAATCATTGCTGGACCCCTTCCCTCCCCTCAAGTACTTATTTTTATTGAATGCAGGGTTCCCCTGAATCACAAGTCTCAACTTTAAAACTTGTATTTGTCCCTTGGCTCCAGTCAATGATCTTTTTTTCTTCTTCCCTTTTTTTATTCTACAGCTGTGTCAGTATCACTTTTATTCCAGCAGGGGATTATAGGACTCCTTTTATGACTTTTGCTTCCCCAGAGAAAGGCCAGGAGTTCAGGCCATTCTTCCCACTCTGCTAATTGACTCCTAATTTGGCAAATGCATTTTAAGGTGGAATGAAGAGAGCCGACCCCTCTTTGCATTCGTACGAGACGGTGGCACATCTACACCTTCTCCGTGTATTTTTATGAATACACATCCCTCTTTTATCCTTGACCTCTACAGATGCAAGGGGAGCTTTAACGGAGCACAGACAGTTAAGTCTCGGCACATCTCAAACAGAACTGAGGCGATGGAGGCGTTTTTGGCATGCACTCCATGATTTTTTTTTTTTTTCCTGAGAAAGTTTAAATCCTGCTAGTTCTTAGGCTCTCCAACGTGGCAGGCATCTCACTCAGCTGCTGATCCACACTGCAAACACCTCCAGGAAAGTGGCTCTAACTGAGCCGATCGAAGGCAAAGATTTTTTTAATTACTCGCCCGCTGCAGAATGGAAAGGCTCGGGTTTTGCCTGTGGGTATTCGTATCGACTTGGGTGTATGATGTTTTAATGAGCCTGGCGTGTGAATGATTTGTTGCTGTTGTATATGCTCGAAAATCTAATTTGTTTGTTTTTCTTGTGCATTTTCAGTGGATGGATTCTCAGTTGACTTGGAGGCAGATTTAAGACTTTCAAGACAGACCAGGATGTCAAAGATCTCCAAAGCGGCCAAGGCCGTGAAGAAATTGGATGCAGGCAATGTAATCCGGGCTATAGTGAGGTCAGGACAGGCTGCCCCTGGACCTCCACTAGGCCCCATTCTGGGACAGGTAAAATTACTCCTGATTTCACTTCTTGTTTCATCTGTTCGCTCTGAGTAATCACAAGTATTAACTTAATTGATGGAGCAGCGCTTCGTTTCATCAACCGACCTTCTGAACACAGCACTCACTAACCGCGAAGCAACCTGATCCTTTCCTATTTTCACTTTGCCAATCACATAGTTGCCTCTCTCCCCTCAGTCACCTCATCGTACCTCCTCACCTCCACCTCCTTCTCCTCCCTATTCATGTCCCCATTCTTATTCTAGTCGCACAGCTCTATTGTGCAGGTGGGTGCCACACACTGCCTCAGTCTGCAACTATTTTCTCACAGTTTCCAGGCCAAACACACCAACACCTCCACTCACAGCAGCACCTGTCCATATACATTAGCCTCACTCTTTACAAGCCAGCTGATGAAAAGGGATTGAACCTGCAAAGGTTTTGTCTTAAATTCTTGTGTACTTCTTTCTGCTTCAATTGCTCCGCAGAGACAGCTGAGGTAGTCTTGTTTTTTATTGCTCAGGGATGCACCACTACAACTTTTTCCCCACTGATGCCAATTCCGACTACAAAAATTTATGAATTGGCCGGTACAATAATAAAATAAGTCAGCAGTCCTTGAGCAATGAGCAATGATCAAAGTGAAGAGAGTGGATAAGAATAGCGGAGACAGAATTTACTTGGCCTTTCACTGCTGATGCTCTTTTCATTAACCTCCTCTTTGTTTCTGATCACAGAATTGCATCTGCGTTAAATTTTTCTTGTAAAGTTTAGATTTTATTTTATACCATAAAAGGTTCTATCTGCTGCAGCTTTAATAGCCATTGAGGAATTAAAGTTGTCCTTTGAGAGATAGAAAGAAAGCAACCCAAAGACTCATTCTCTACATACAAATTGTTCAGTTAGCCTCTTTAATGGACAGTACTCATCAGCCGTGGATGCTGTTGCACACTTGGAAACCAGATCAATTCTCACAGCTAATCCATCTCTGTGACATAATGACGACACTCAGACAAGAGAATGGAAAAATGTACATAATTGCCAGAAAAGCGAGCGCCACATGATTTATAATATCACAAAATGTAGCTTTATAAGTGAAATCAATTGAAAATATCGTATTTCTCTTAGATGACATCATCAATAGCTGCACCATTACTGTAGCTCTTCTGTATTCTACTGTCACCAGTTGAACAACATTCACCACAATATAAAATCTGGTGGCTGCCCACTGCTTCTAATAGCTTAAGTACAGGTAATTCATTTACTTACCAGGATTAGTCAAGAATAACTGAACTTAACCTGGTCTCTATGACAGACCAGGACTTACATTTGGTGCTTAAACCCCATAGATTTTAGTTTAAACACTTTTCTCTATGCCAAATATTTTCTCTTATTTAATAATAAAATAAGCTAACTTGATCTTTAGGTCTAGAAATGGTCACAGATAATGACAACTCTAACAAAAATGTCCTGTCTTCCTCCCCTCCCCCAAACCGGTCGTGGCAGATGGCCGCCCTTCCCTGAGCCTAGTTCTGCTGGAGGTTTCTTCCTGTTTAAAAGGGAGTTTTTCCCTCCCGCTGTCGCCAAAGCGTTTGCTCATAAGGGGTCATATGATTGTTGGGGTTTTCTCTGTTTTCTTTGCATTATTGTAGGGTTTTTACGGTACAATATAAAGAACCTTAAAGCAACTGTTGTTGTGATTTGGCGCTGTATGAATAAAACTGAATTGAATTGAATTGGATTTAATTGAAAAAAATAGTATTTACACTAAAAAGCAGAAACTTTTGACATTTTAGCATCTTGATCTCTCACACGTTGTGTGTTTGATTAAAACTATTACACAGCTGAACACAGCTTGAATGCTAGATTTTTGAGATTGATGCAGTAGTGTTTTGATCACTGAAAAAAAAAGAATTGGTTATTGTTTTTCATATAGATTTATGTACACTCACTGCACAGTTTATTGGGTGATATTTTGGTCCATATCGACATGATAAAGCACACAGTTGCTGCATTTATTGGCTGGATGTGAATCTCCTGTTCACACCCCAAAGGTGCTCTACTTGATTGAGATCTGATTTTGATATGGTCTGAGTTTTCTGACATGGTGTGTTATAGTTTTGGAAGTAGACATCAGAAGACGTGTACACCCTGGATATAAAGGGATGGATATGGTCAGGAACAATACTCATACATGCTATAGCATTTAAATGATGCTCAGTTGGTATTGAACCACTACTAGCCTGAAACACTGATGCAAGCCAGGATGGATCATTGCTTTCATGCTGTTTATGCCAAATTCTGGCACAGAAATTGTAACTCATCAGATCAGGCAATGAATTTTGAGCCCTGTATTGTCTAGTATTGGTGAACGCCTTTGAACTCTAGCCTCAGTTTTCTGTTCTTAGTTAACAGGATTGGCACCCTCTGCGGTCTTCTGCTGCTGTAGCTCGTCTGCATGTGTTGTGCATTCAGAGATGTTGTAACAAGTGGTTGTTGGAGTTTGTTGCTTTCCTGTTATCTCGAAGCAGTCTGGCCATCCTCCTATGGCCTCAGCGGTGCTTTTTCACCCACAATTGCTGTTCACTGGATATTTTCTCTTTTTCAGACCATTCTCTGTAAACGTTAGAGATGATTTTGTGGGAAAATTGCAGTAGATCAGCAGTTTCTGAAATACTCAGACCAGCCTGTCTGGCACCAACGACCACGCCATGTACAAAGTCACTTTGATTTCAGCAGGTTGTCTTGACTATGTCTACATGCTTAACTTTTTCTCCCTTACATATGACACTGGACAACCTACCCCTTTACCATTAATGACACATCAGACTATATGAATAAAGTCGTGGCTTAATGACCATTAGAATGTGCTCTGTGCTTTTCCAATGGTAGCTCTAGTAAGCTGTGTAGGCAGAGATCACTCTCATTAACCTTTGACACAAACCATTTTGTTCTGGAAACAGGCCTGAAATATTACACAAAAACTGCCCATTTCAGAAAAGAGAAATAAACCTTGCTCATAGTAGACACCCTAGAGGAAAATGGTTAAATGTATTGAGTTGCTGTCAAGTTGTTAGGTATTTGTATTAACAAGCTAGTGAGAATATTTGGCCACTATAAGCAGATAATATCGGCCCAATAATTTATGGCTCATGGCTCTACCAATAATCAGCTCTCATAATAGCTGCTGCTTCTTTTTTTTTTTTCTTTTTAACTATTCACTTAAGGCTAAAAACATTAGTCAAATATCACAGTGGCTCTGTTCAAAGTAATTTAACCTCTTCCCCCTCCTCCACCTCACCTCAAGTCTTGTTCTATCTTTCCTTCCAAACATAATATCTGTATTGTTTCTATGCAGATGACATAGTTTTTCTTCCCCTACAGTCTAGTGAGTTTTTCAGTTACTCGATTTTGGAAATCAAAAGGAAAGACTGTCTTAAGCCCGCAATAACAGCTCACATGATTTAGTGGAATAAAACTTATATCCGGCTTCGGGGCTTCTCGGCTCTACAGAGAAACTCAGCATTGTTAAAGTCATTGCTTCTGGCCTTGATTTAGTCTCGCTGCTCTTATAGTGGTGTTTACAGTCCCGTAATTGATTTAAAAAACAGTTCTGCACACTGCCTCCTCAGCACCAAACAGAAACAGTTGGCACAGTTTGCTCGTGAACTTTTTAAAGCATGTACAACTGAATGGCCAGAAGGAATATTGGATTTTTAAAAACTCCAACTCCAAATGAATGCTATTTATATCCTTATCTGTGGGTTGTGTAAATAAGCAACTGTTTGCTTAAAGGTGTAGATATATAAACTTGAGAGCTGATAATCATCACATTAAGATGTTAATGCAGATTTAAGAAAATATGCTTTATTTTTGTAGCACAGCAATGACTATTCCTTCTGTAAAAAACAAACAAACAAACAAACAAAAAAAAAGATCATATTCTTTCTGTCCAAAAATAAAGTGAGTGGTGGATCTATGCTTCATCTGAGAGCACTTTCAGCTGCTCCCTCATTGTGCAAGTGGTTGGCACAGTGGCTGGATCCATATATTTGACTTGACACAGATTTTGCACCAGATGCCTTTCCTGACACAACCCTTCCATTTCTGTGTGTTTGGGACTGGCACAAGTCACAAACATTGATCTGGCACAAGGAGTACTTGGGCTTCTGACCCCTGAGGAAAGGTTTGTGTCTCCTTGAACCAGAGTGCTTTCGCATGTAAGGCACATATGTTAATCACTACACCCTGGAGCCACAGGCTCTCTGCTTTCATCTACCATCTTTTATCATCTGCTCAGAAATATAGAAGCCAAAATGTAACTGCTACCATGTGTAGAGACTGGGAAAAACCCAGTTTTATCCTCTCTTTGCTGTTTACCAGTTAGATGTATAATTGATTTTAAGATTTTTACCAATCATATTTAAAGCTTCCTTCCCCTTCAGCTACACTGGAGACCCTGAGTTCCCCTGAGCCAAAGCTGAGAATTAAGAAACTCGCTCTGTCTGTCACTCAACTCTAAAGGTCACTGAGATTTTACATCTGGCACATTTGGAGCAATTTAGGAGCTTCAAAGGTTAATTGAAAATGAACCTTTACAGCTTCCTGCCTAATTTTCTATAACATGAGACATTATAAATTTGAAACATTTGATTTGAAACCCCTTTTGTTTTTTAATAGAAAGATCAGTGTTTGTGACTGACAGCTGACATATTTTTACTGGCAGCTAACCATCAGACATGCATAAAGACTCAAACAATATCAATCATGTATTTATGAGCAATCCTCCTCATCCCTAACATCTTCATGTCAGAGTAACGTGAGTATTGCTGTATCTGCATCAGTGGGAAAATGGCATTTAAAAAAAGAAAAAAAAGTTTTCTTCTCCCTGAAAGCACCGTTTCCTTTCCCAAAGGATGTTATGGTTCAAATTTGATACCTTTAAAGATGCTTGGATTTTTGACACCTCACACTGTCACAGAAACTAAGAATAGTGGTTTCTTTACCAGCCTCACCAAGTATGCAGTTTCGTCTTCTCTGCCTGTCTTTGTTTGTATGGCCTGTTTCACCTTTGAACACTTGTTCCTTGCTGTGTCTTGTCAGAATATTCTGTTTGAGCACGAACTGTGTTAAATAATGCATACAAGACTCCGCTGAGTCTATTTTATGTGATTAGTTTGAGATTTTCTTACTTTCTTACACCACGCTTGGTTTTTATTTTTAAAGCCTTCTTTTTAACATCCAAATTTAAAGGTTTTGATTTCATGATTGCAGTATAAACACGCAGTGGCTGCAAGATAAAGACAAATGTAGTTCTATTTAGGAATGAAGGTAATATATCTCTATATTGTATACTGAATCAATAAATTAATCTTATACAACGTACAGAGTGTCGACAGATAGTGACATAACCACTTTTACATCAGCCTGGAGCTCACTGTATCCTGTTTATAACTCAACTGTTATAAAAATACAACGCCTACATTTTTTATTAATTAATTAATTAATTTATATTAAGGCTGCAAAGTATGGTAACTTGGTAACAAAATTGATGTAGCTTTTGTTGTGCCGTTTCTGGGGATAGTGCTTTGGTGCAGGGACAGCAGGAGGGTACTGGACTAGAATTCAGCATTGGGGTCTTTCTGTGTGGGAATTTAATTTTCTTCCCATATTTGCCTGGGCTGTTTCGGGGTACCCCAGCTTCCTGTCACCATTCAAAGACATGCATGTTAGATTTACTGGTGATTTATAATTTGATTGTAGGTGTAAACTGTTGTCTGCCTCTCTGTGTTAGCCCTGCGATAGATTCTGCCTCTCACTACATGAGAGCTGTGTTAGCCTACAGCCCCTCATGACCCTGAATTGGATAGGTGGAAGAAAATGGATGGATGAATATAATGTAAATTGATGATATAAAAAGGTTTTTGGATTGCCATTTTGAAGCCTTGAATGGTACATTTTTGGTTGGGCCATCCTGGTATATTTGAAGCTGGTCTATATTTAGACAGTAGGCCTGACCTGGGAACTTATCAGGTAATGGTAGAAAGGCATTTGAAATCTGTAATTCTGTATGATATTAAATGGGGTGCTAATTTTGGCTACTAAAACAGGCTTTAAACAAAAGCTTCTTACCTGAACAACTGAACATTAAAGTCCTAAAGTCTCACTCACCTGTCACTGAAAATAATCACACTCCTAAATCTAGAATAAGAAATCGAGACTCATCTGACCAGGCAACTTTTTTCCAATCACTTGTCCAGTTTTGATGAGTCTGTGTGAATTGTAGCCTCAGTTTCCTGTTCTTAGCTCATGGGTGTGGTCTTCTGCTGCTGTAGCCCGTTTGCTTCAAGGTTCAATGTTTTGTGCATTTGATGCTCTTCTGCATACTTTGGTTGTAACTTGGGGTTATGAGTTACTACTGCCTTCCTATAAGCTCCAAGCAGTCTAGCCATACTCCTCTGACCTCTGACATTGAGAAATGTTCAGTGGACATTTTCTCTTTTTCAGATCTCTCTGTAAACCTAAAGATAGCTGTGTGGGAAAATCCCAGTAGATCAGCAGTTTCTGAAATACTCAGACCAACCTTTTTGGCGTTAACAGGTATGTCGTGTTCAAAATCACTTTAGTGACCCGTCTTCCCCATTCTGACGCTGAATGGGGACAAAGTTTGAACTTTGTCATCACCATGTCTACATGCCCTAAATGCTGCCATGTGATTGACTAAATCTTTGTTTTAACAAGCAGTTTAACAGGTGTACCTAGTAAAGTGTGTGGTTTAAATACATTTGGGGCATATTTAAATAAGAGAATTTCTTTCCCATTAAACCCTGTACATTTGTCATGAGTAGGAAAATTGACTATACAGACCAAAAATTTTAATCCCTGTGGGGGTTTACGTGCTTTTGGAGGCATGCTCAAGTGGCCCTTTGAGGAGCTGGGATTCCTTCATTACTATAAGGGTGGTATTTGATACTAATTTACAGTTTTGATTAAGCACAAATAAAAAGGCTTTTTTTTCCCCCTGGAATTCTTTAATGTCACTATAGACTGATGATGAAGACACGACGACAGCTATATTTCAGAATTCTTCCAAATAGCCCCGGGTTATCAATTTTTGCCTTTCATTTTTACAGCTCTTACTGAACAAATCTGGGGATGTTTTTCAGGTAGAAATTTTAAAAACAGATAGTGTAGGGCTTAAGGGATTAAACTGCATTGCTGTCAGGACCTCTATAGTTAAAGGGAGGTTGTTATTTCCACCTGCAGTAATTTGTGTTTGGCTCTGTTCCCCAACTTTTCATAAAGATCCAGAAATCCAGACAAGGGGAGAACAGCAACAGTAAGACCCCAGCAGATAACAAAGCAGCCCTCATACCAGCAAACAGCTATGACCTCAGTAAGATCAAACACACATGAGGGTGGAACTAGGAAGGAGGTGGGTTGCGAAGCAGCTTGCAGAGGCTCTGAGTAAACAAAAGAAAATTAAATAGTGCACCGTATATAAAGTTTACCAATTGGCTGAATTTTTTATATCAGACGGATTTCCAGAACATGATTAAATTTAGTAATAACCAAGCAAATTTACTTACTGTAGTGCTACATCAAGGTATAGTGAAGAGTTAATTATACTTCTGACAAATTTCTTTTTATTTCCACTCCTCTTCATTTCAAAGTTATAACACTTTTTACTCTGCTGCTTTTTTGACAGCTTTACTTTCTTTGCAAAAGGTATCACATCCTTTATTAAGGATGTGATAGGATGAGGAGCTCAAAGTAGAGCCGCTGCCTCTCCAAAACGAAATGAGTTGGCTTACATGGTTTAAATATCTGTCTAGGAGGCCTCCCGGACACTTCATAGATTAGGTATTTCAGGCCAACAGGAAGAGGACCCCAGTGAGACCTGGCACTCGCTGGAAAGATTGTCCCTCGGCTCGCTTAGGAATGCCCCGGTGTCTCCTCTGTAGACCTAGAGGCAGGGGCTGAGGAGGGTGGTCTGCTTAGAAAAAGGATAATTGATGCAGTCAGGAAATTAATCATAATGCATTACTTGGTTTAGTGTGACTAGCAAATTATAAAGTAGCAAATGATCCCCATTTGTAACAGCTGCACCACAGATGAATGATTACACACAGATGCAACAATAAGCATAATCTAATTCGGTGTTATTGTGAAACAGACTACCCTGCATAAATTACACTTAAGTTGATTTTAATGCTTAATTGATGCTCATACTCATGATACAGTCATATTTACTTTAACAGGGAGACACTGGCATTTTTTTTTTTCTTAATATTTTCCTCCCACACTTTTTAGAGTGCAGTATAATAAAGAACTGCAGCAAATCTTCAAATTTGAAAAGGTAAAATTATGAGCAAATTGGCACTAATTGATTTGACATAACAATTTTTTTAAATTCTCAAAGTGGTTAGTACTTTCTATTAAGTGACTGATCATTTCGACCCTTGTTCTTTTTTTTCTTTTTCTTTTTTTTTACTTTATGTAATTTCGGCATTACGTAAATGTCACCTTAACGTCCGAGACCTGTATTAGTATGCGTTTGTCTCCACTATTGCATTGCATATCATAAGAGTCTCAGATTCTTTTGCATCATTTCTTTCTGTTAGAGTATACTTTGAAGTTCTCTCCAAAAGCAGCATTGCTGATGGTGTGCGTGCTCTGATGAATGATTTAGGCATCTGTCTGTTAAATGTGTCTCTTTTTTTTTTTTTTTTGCCAGAAGAGGTGGGTGTGAGCTCATAGGCATACTGTAGCTGTCGCCGCGTCAGGGGTAATGAGGTGAGATGGGTTGCAACGAAGTGCTCAACCAAGCAAAACAAAGCCATATGTTTGTCTAAAGGTGCCTCCTTCTGGACTGTTTGAGATGTCATTGTTGTCAGAGCAGTGTGTTGTGTGTATTTGTCTCTGTCTGTTCTCTTGTTCCATCAAGCTCACCGTGTGTGTAGCAAACGCTAAATAAATGGCAGTCAGCAGCCACTCTGCTTCAGGCAGTAGCCCCGTTCCTTTAATCTTAGCCAGCCTCTCCCCCTCAGCTTTTTTTCTTTTTCTCCTTGTCTCTGACTAACCACTCTTGACAGGGGAAGTGCAGAGAGGTAGGCTGCCTGTCGGCTGCAGGGCAAATTTAAACAAACGAGAAAAATAAAAGAAAGAATACAAGACAAAAAAAAGAAAGGAAAAGTGACAGCTCTGGTACATGAGAATAATTACAGGCTGGAGTGAAATTAGCACAGGCGAGTGGAAGGGAAGAATAAGGAGCACTGGAAAGAGCGGCAAAAGAAGAATGGAAATAGGTGTGCAGCTCGAGCACTTTTCTTCAGGTTATGGGAGTTGGTGGGAGCTGAGGGAAAATGCTGAGTATTGTATTCAGAGTCTAACAGGTGTAACACATTCTAGGAGGTAGTCATTTACAGAGGCAGCTGCCTATGTAGCTGCTGCTTTTAGTATAATAGAAATATGAAGAGGTGCCCAACAGGGACTGCATCCAGAATGCATGTGTTTGAAATGTAGAGTGGGCAAAGTAGAGGGAGATGAAAGAAAGAGGGTAGGCGAGAGTTGGATGCTGTCTACTACACTTGATATCCCTCTGTGGTTTTTCCTTAAAAGTGTCTCTGAACTGGAGAAAAAATCCCCACAGAAACTTTAAATGAATTTCTTTCTGTGGTGCAGCATGTACATTAGTCTTAATACATCCTGTAAATACAGCCTGTAAATCAAGCATAAAGCAGCGAGAATGAGCACTTGCATTTTGACAAATAGCCTCAATTTCAATTAATAGGACCATTAAAGCTCAGAGGACAGGCTGATGGGTGCATTCATAGCCACTGTGAGCAAAGAGCCAGTTCCCTCTGAAAAACATCACATGCACTTACTACAACTCTTGACATGCGCACCCCATCACATCAAGACTTCTCCCTCTCTCAGCATTAACGGCAGACAACACAACAGCACACT
Source organism: Tylochromis polylepis (assembly GCA_015107715.1). NCBI lineage: Eukaryota > Metazoa > Chordata > Actinopteri > Cichliformes > Cichlidae > Tylochromis > Tylochromis polylepis. The sequence continues at coordinate 17,106 of VVHJ01028442.1, forward strand.
CAAGGATTACCGCGAGAGGATCCGAGCTGATGGGGCCGCTGGCATAATTGTGATAAATGACGGCCTTTCGTCAGTGTGTCGCTCCGTGGAGCAAAGAGCGTGGTGTTCTGCCGAGAACATTTCGGGAGGCTTCCATTTGCTTAACCAGTTCAGCATGAGGGAAAACATAAAAACATGCATTTTCCTGTGACTGCACAATGAGAGCTGATAGACTTTAATATAGTGGAGGTTTTGCAAGGAGGTGGTGATTATTTTCCTCTGAGGTCTCTTGGACTTGAATAATTTGG
>VVHJ01028443.1:0-10552 GCA_015107715.1 Tylochromis polylepis
TGTGTGCATGTGTGTGTGTCCCTCTGAAGTTCTTTGTGTAGGAGAATGTGCCACCCAACCTCAGGCAGCACAAAGATATTCATTACAGTGGTGACTGCTAATCCATATGTTTGTACGGCTAGCAGTTCCCCATCACTCAATTGAGTTTCTCCTGTGAGGTTTGCCTCTGCCTCTGTATGGAAGCTGTCACCGGGGGAGGTGAAATGTGAGGGGGTGAATTTTAGTGCATTTTGTTTGTCAATTTTTACCAGCTTTCTGAGACAACCAAAGTGCTTCCAAATGTCAGCTCTGTGCTGCAGTATCAATATGATTAGCTCACCCGTGCCACATCTCTTCCTCCCATGTTATCCAAATCAATATCAGCAAGTTCTTGTCCCAGGATTCCTGATGTTAAAGCTGATTCTGTAGTTGTTGTTTCTTCTTTTTAGTCATTCACTTTAAAGTGCCTGTAACTGACTGGGAAAAAAAGCCTTGAAAGGGTCATACTAAACATGAAGTGCTTCCAAAGAAAATTTCAGACTTAAGCCAGGAACTAGAGGGCAAGACTAGAGACTGTATATAAAAGAGAGCAGATATTATAAACATGTCTTAAATATCTTATTTTATCTCAAAAGAGCACATCACTCTGAGTGCAGACTACCCTTGTGGTTCATGGAGTTTCCAGAAGCAGAATAGGAGGCAGAGCCATCAGCTGTCAATTTTTCTTTTCTATTGGGAACCACTCCCAGTTTGAATTTTAGAGACAGACACCTTCTCTGTTTTTAGGACTGGGCTTCAGCCTTTAACCATCCCATGTTTATGCTCCTATATTCTCGGCTTGAATGAACTGCCTTCATTTTTCTGCCTGAAAGCTTCCCACTTGGGCAAGACCGAGCTGGCTATTCTGAGTGTTTAGGTATCAACGTGATTCATCACCTTACCTATTAAACTGTATTCAAAGGTTGATGAAGGTGATGAAAGCATTTCTAAATATCAAATGACTGATTATGTGATTGCATTTTTGTTAGTCCAGTTTTTGGCAAGTTACCTTCAGCAATTAAATTCATCAGTCTGGTCAGGAATGGTTATTTCTGAGTGAAGAAAACTGTAAAAAGAAACATTTTCTTTTTTATTCTAAAGTAGTGACAACTATACGTTGCCAAGCCACAAGGAGTACAATGAAGGCCAGTCTTTATTTCAGAGATACACAGCCACTCAGTGCTAGTGTTTGTGCTAGTGTCTCTTTAGTCTCATTCACAGTGAAGTTTGTTCTGTGCACATATGGAGCCAGGTGGCCGAACCTGCTGTCCATTCACGGCTGGCCAGAACGGGCTTTTAGACACATCTCCCTCCACAATGCAGCACCCAATCAGCACAAATGCGCCAAAAGCATACATGACAAAGGGGTGTGAACCACCTGACAATTAGCTAATTGAAAATGATCACAGGCTGGTAAAAGACAAAGTGGGCTTTTTATGCTCTATTGAAGCCCGCTTCAAATGCAGACACACATGAACGCTCATGCAAAAGCTTGCTTCTGCAGTGCTCATTTTTTAGCGGATACCCGAGCTGACGCCGAGTCTTCAGTTTTTAATTAGACAGTGGACAAAGCCTTTGATCTGACCTCTTTAATGTTCCCTCCTTGTTAATCAGTGTGATCCTACAAGCCTCTCACTAGCCTCGTGGTGCATATTCGCAGCAGTTCACTCCTGACAGCGTGCCCTCTCTTTTGCTTCGCCAGGTGAAGTGTGACCAGTATTGGCCATCACGAGGAACAGAGACCTATGGGATGATCCAGGTCACCATGTTGGACACAGTGGAGTTGGCAACGTACAGCGTCCGTACTTTCGCCCTCTACAAGGTAGAGTAGCCTTTTTCATTTGCAGTCTAAATGCAATTCCTCATTTTTCTGCAGACAGTTAAAGGCTATTATACATGAATAATTTTTCCATTATTGTAATTGTTTTTGTAACTTCCAACATTCATCTCTTTTTCTTTTAAGAACTTTTTTTCTCACTTTGATTCGTATACTTCACTGCAGTGATGATGTGACTAATGGTTTGTCCTTTATTTCTCCTATTCCATTTCTTTTTTCCATCACTTGCTTATAATTTCTAACATTATTATAATTCCTAATTAAATGCAAGTCTCTGGCTGGAACGATTAGTTGGTTTCAATCAGAAATGGTGACAATGCCAAGAAACCCCTTCAGAGAAACTGCTGGGGCTCAGTTCCAAAATTATGCATGTTATCTACACCTACACTTGCAGCATGATCACAGGCCTAAAAGTAGAGTGCTCTTTGTACTGCTATCAAAGTTATGCGTTAACTTGAGACCTTAAAATAGTCAATCACGTGTGCTTTTCAGATTTTACTGCAGAATTGCACATGAATGATGAATCACATGGGAAAAAAAACAGCATGACCTGTACTTATTAAAGATGAAAATGTCTTACTTTAAAGGAGCCAGTTACACTTGACCATGCCAGGGTCTCCCACTAGGCTTAAGGAGACACCTTATTGTTTTATTGACTAAACTGATTCACCCACAGAATGGCTCCAGTGAAAAGAGGGAGGTGAGACAGTTCCAGTTCATGGCCTGGCCAGACCACGGGGTGCCCGAGTATCCCACACCGATCCTGGCCTTCCTTCGGCGGGTAAAAGCCTGCAATCCTCCAGATGCAGGGCCCATGGTGGTCCACTGCAGGTGGGAACATGAAGAAACAAGCTGTGTGTTTAGCCATGCATTAATCAAATAGAATAATAGACACGTACTAAAAACTGAAATACCATTACAATATATTCAGTGGAAGTACTTGTAACAACAGGAGTTATGAATCTGCTCTGTAAAGGACATCATTTGCAACAGAGATGATAAAATGTTGTTCGTGTGGACACTGATATTAATTTTCTGATGGTATTATTATAGAGTAATAATATATTAATTTGCCCCAGTGATTTGTTACTGTGTTACCTGAATTCACTTAACCCAAAAAATGAATGAATAAATAAATAAATAAACCCCAAAATCTCACTCTGTAACAAGAGGCTTAAAGGTCCAGGTCTTGGGCTAGCAGGTGTAGACCAACTAACCCCAGAAGATAAGATGCTGAGTTTTCAGCTGTCAAGCGTAGAGAGAACATTAAAGGACTGGGAATCTTACTATACTCTACAGTCCTCCTGAATGCATGTTTGTTTTTTATGTTAATGATGTCTTTCGACCACATGATGATCGTCTGTACAAACAGGAAAACATATTAATTTTTCCATTCCTTTCCATCAGTGCGGGCGTGGGCAGGACTGGCTGCTTCATTGTGATCGATGCCATGCTGGAGCGCATGAAGCACGAGAAATCTGTAGACATATACGGCCATGTGACGTGCATGCGTGCCCAGAGGAACTATATGGTCCAGACTGAGGACCAGTACATCTTTATTCATGAAGCTCTACTGGAGGCCGCCACCTGCGGCAACACCGAGGTGCCAGCACGCAACCTTTACGCCCACATCCAGAAACTCACCCAGCCCACACCTGGAGAGACGGTCACCGCTATGGAGCTGGAATTCAAGGTGATTGACGCACACATATCAAATGAACTTTTTGCCTTCTTTCATAATTACATAAGCATATTTAACTTTAATCTTAAAGAACTTTCACTGATCAAGAGTATGTGATAGTCAGTGCACTGCTGCGCAGGAAGTGGTAATAAATAACAAGTTACAAAATAAAGTTACCATTCTGCCTGTTTTTCCTCACATCAACAAAACCTGTTTGCTCTGCTACTTTTATGGTGGAATCTTGTCAAAGGTGCAACAGATTGCAGCTGCAAAATCTGTGTCAGTGTCACAAATAATTAATTCACCGAGTCATCCACTGCACAAGAATTTTTTTTTTAATCAGTGACATCGGTGCTGAGACATCACAGCCGTTTGCACGACAGCATCACTGCATACAGACCAACACATGTTTCAGGGACAAATGTACAAGAACAAGCCCACATAAACACAAACACATGAGCACACATACACATGGAGAGTTACAAAATGACTGACACTTGCACATACACACAGCTGTTGCTCAAGGTCGCAGTCACACGTGCACACCTTCTGTCAATAGCCATTGACTGTGATGTTATTACGCACTCTCCTCCCAGCGCGGCTCTGCCATTAGCCCTCTTATGACCATGATCCATTCTGTTTGAAGTGATAATAGCGTCTACACTCCTGCCAACAACAGAGAATGAAAGAGTGAGAGAATGATTGTGGCGTACGTGGGGGCCACAGCCTCCATGCCCACACAGTCTGGCCACATCGCACACACACAAATTCTCCTGGAGTATGATAACTGGCCATACACGCTCCTGTGCTGTCCATCTGTGCTCTGTCCACTGCCAGCACTGAGCATGTCACGCCTACAGTCCTTCAAGCAAGCTCTGGGACGCTATGGGAGACAGTCTACTGCAGACAGCAGATTTCTGAATCAGATCATCTCTAGTTAGGAGTAAACTTTTGAGTGGACCTGTTATGCTTTGTCCTTATTTTCTATACTGTTACAGTGATTAATGCTCGTAGTAAATGTGGCGAGTTGTGCTTCAGACTGCTGTAAACACTTAGTTTCTTTTAACTCTTGGTTCTGTATAATGTCAAAGAGAGCAGATATCCCTATTATGATCATCTTAAACACATACTTCTGGCTGCAAACAAATGAAACCCCGCCCACCTGCTCTTTAAACCTTCTGCTTGGTAGGGGTATCCAATCAAAAGAAAGCTGGATTTAAGGTAGTATCATACAGTGGATACAGCTCCAGGGTCCAGTCTAAGATAAAAAGGAATTATTTTGAGTCATGTAAAGTTACTCTAGTAAAGTTCAAGAATATATAAATATGAAGAATAAAAATATGAAGTTTCACATTAGCACAGTAGAACCACTTTAAGTCTGGATAGAGACTTACCATGGACGTATCTCAGGCATCCTTGTTTATTTACTTGACTGTATTTTTTTCTCTCTCTATCTCTTTCCCTGCCTGGTTTCTTCCCACTGTTTCTTAAACAGAGACTGGCCAATTCCAAAGCCCACACGTCACGCTTTATCAGCGCCAACTTGCCCTGCAACAAGTTCAAGAACCGCTTGGTGAACATCATGCCTTTCGAATCCACGCGTGTCTGCCTGCAGCCCATCCGAGGTGTTGAGGGCTCAGACTATATCAACGCCAGCTGCATTGATGGCTACAGGTCAGTAAAAGTCTTCATCTTCAAGATCTGAGCGGCTGTGAATTTAAAGAGCTGATCTTGCGCTTGCTGTAAAAGACGAGTGCGGCGTTATTCTGTGTTTTTCTGTCAACAAATCCAAACCAGCTAAGCACCACTCATCCACTAACTTCACTACAAATACTGCAGTGTCTTTGACTCACATTTCCAAGCCTATTTGTTCCTACTGCAAAAGCAAATTGTAAAAAAAAACAAAACATGTAAGCCTTGTTTCAAATATAGTTTTAAGGAAACTAACAGGATTAAGTGGAGAATTTATGGGGTAATTTATTCAGATACTGTTGTTATCCCCAAATACAAACAGCACCAAGTAATAGAAGAGTTTCCCACGCTGTCTTTGAAATGTTTTCCAACATTCACCACCAAGTGCACATCGCCAGTCCTCTTTATTGTTTGTAGTAGACAGGCCGTGTATAGGCATTTCACTGCTTGTTCATACTGCTAGTTTGGACAGCCCTGTATGCCGGGGCGCCTCCAGAATTGTTTTCATAGCGGTGGCCATATTAGGGCCACTAAAAATATTGGGGTGGCACATGGTGTGCCACCAACCTTCTGTCTGTGTGTGTGAGAGGGGAGGGGGTGACGATGGGGAAATCATGAAGGGCATACAAAATGACACAAATTATATATGCAGGAATAAATAACAAGTTAATCAAGTCATTGTAGGGTGTCTTCCTCTCTTTTGTGCCCCCCCTCTTGTTTGCACCCCTGCCTGTATGTGGGATTGGCTCTAGATAAACTACAATTTGAATGCTCATAGTAATTAATAAACATATCAACGGTTGATGTGTTTTTAACAGTTTCTAGACAATAACAAATTATGTAATGCATTAAAAAAAATAAACTGTATCAGGCTTCGGCAACAGATGCAAAACTAGTTAGTACAATTAATAAATTGTTGGTTTTGTTCCTGTCACTGGATTCATAAACATTAGGAGAGTACAAAATAACACCAGGCAAACTATTTGTGGTTGTTTGAGGGTGTTCACATCTAATTTGTGGTAGCAGTAAAAGGCTTTTAGACCCTTTTTATACACAGGGTCAGACTGAAGGCAGAAAATGAAGATGAATGCTGTACAGAGCTGGCAGAGCATCACCAGGGTAGTGTCTGCCAATGTTAATGAGCACTAGAACTCAGGCAGACATTGATAGCGTGGGACTTGCAAGCAAATATTAAATACAATAATTACTTTTTTGTTAACCTTTCCAGTTAACCTCCGTCTCCTGACTTGGAAGTTTTCATTCCTATATGCTTCATCCAGCGTGGATGTAAACACCCTTCTGCAGTCATGTTCCAATTCAGCGTCCTGGAGCTCCAGCTTAAAACAGCAAAGAAATGCATCGCTATCCTGATACTTTTCTGACTATACTGCATGTAGCAGGCCTGCAGCTTTTTTTTCGTTTGTTTGTTTTTTTGGCATCAGTGATTGTTACAGGTGTAAAGAATACCACAGGAAAGCACAATGGAGTGGATAAAACGTATGGGAGGGGATTGGAAGATGAGGCAGCAGTGGGCAGTTTCAGCTGTAAGAATTACTCCAGGCTATGTCAATGTGACTTTCATTCAGTATGCCACTGCTGCCTTTATATTGAGGCTTCTGCTGCTGTCCTCATGAGCTCTGTGAGTCCAAATTGCTTCCTAGAGGAAGGAAGATGAAAAGGTGCCTCTCTGTTTTATATCTGTACAAGCATGGGCAGAGATGGCTTTTCTATGGTTGAAGTAAAGGGGATAGAGTTAGTGAGCATGAAATGTCATTTAGTCCATATGGGGGCTGTGACCAAGACAACACCTCAACTCCCACCTCCCAAATCCCCCTCCCCCGCCCCCCATCTTCAGTCCTGTTATTAATGAGAAGGTGCTCCACAGAGGCAGACCCTCCATTGTTGCTGTGTAAATGGCATAATTGCAGCAAGAGAGTATTGTAATGAAGTGCGATTTCTAAAACCCTCCTTGCCTTTTTCTTCTCTCTCCTCTATTTTCCCTGCCCGTCTCTGTCTTTTTCCTTCTTTATTTTTACCCCTTTCTATCTATGTCTCTCTCTGTTCTCCTCCCTAATCTGTCTCCTTTGCACTTTTTTCCCTTCTCCCCATCTCTCTCTATCTCCTCCCACCCTTTTCTCCCACTCGCCATCTTAATTTTTCCATCCAAACATCATGGCAGAGACAGACATCCGGGTGGGGACCTGTTGTGTGCACCGGCGGCACTGTGTAATTAAGCTGCTTTTAAACGCGGGCATAAATAAAAACTAAACAGGGGCCTCCAGTGCCCTTCACCCCAGCGCCTTCAAGAAAAGCCAATAATATGCTAAGCTAATGAGAGGCGAGCCATTGATTCCAGCTATGCTATCAGGGGCGCAAGCCCTGGATATGCTCCGATGCAGGCTGGAGTTTTAGCATTGTAATGAGGTTGAAATGAAACACTATGTCCTCAAGCACTGCAGTCATGTGGGATGATGCAGAGAGTGCTTTGTGTTGTTTGGCTGTGCGCTCATTGGGACACTGTGAAGCGAAGTTGGTATTGTGTGATACACTTAGAATTGTTTTTGTTTTGGTTAGGGGCCATTTTATGGGGGGGTTAGAGGGGTCCACCCTATCAATTTAAATTTCAGTATTCATCCCCTGCTTAGCGCTGCTTTCCTTCCCTTTCTTCCTCTGCTGCTCTCAAATTCCCTTTTCCTGCTTTCTCATTTTCTTCCTTTCCCTCTCCCCCTGCCTCCTCTCTTCTGTTCTCTTCCCTCCACCCTCCTCGTCCTCGGCAGTGAGTCCTACATTGCACTCTGATGACCAGCTGGAGAGAGCAGCGTTCGCTCTTTCATCTCATCTCAGCATCCTCTCAGTACTTCGCACATCTCTGCTGTATAGTTTGTGCTTTCTTCCCCCCGTTTTCATCTTTTTAATTTGATTCCTCACTCTTTTTGCCTCCCCCTCTCTGTATGTCATCTCTTCGCCACCAATCTGTTGTTGCTGTGTTTGTGTGAGCGAGGCCCAGAGTATATTCTAATCTCCCAGTTCCACATTAGCGCTTTGCCTGCAGCACCTTCATTAGCTGTTCAGCCATGGCTCAGCGTGTATGTGTGTGAATATACTTGAAAAACTACTGCACCCAAAAATGCCTACACCTGGATGCCAGTTTGCATGTGCTGCAAACATGTGAGAGTGTGCGCGCATGTGCGCGCATGTATAGTTCTGCTTGTGTTTGCGTGCTGGATTACTCAGCTACTGCTCTCTGTTGATCAGCGCACTGCTGCCACCTGCTGTTTTACAAAAAAAAACTGCTCGGCTGGACCAAAGTCACGTAGGACACCAGCACAGCTCTGGCACCTCAGTGGATGAGCTCATCTCTAGTTTTGTGAGCATATCAAGTGCTTCCTCTCTCTCTAATTCTGTGTTTCAAAGAGGAAAGAGGGAGTCAGAGGATCTACAGGCTTGGATTACTCAAGAATAAGGATAGCTACCATCAATTATTTACCATGTACAGTAAATATGCAGGAAATGTCTTGTTGACATTGTCACACTTTCAGTGTATACAAAGACTGCAAACAGGATCTGAAATACCCAGCTGAACAGCTTCAAGCTGCTTTTGTTTACCTTTACTAAATATCACGTTACTGTGTTCTGTGTGTCTGTATATACTGTAAATGTGTATATACTGTAAATGTCATCCAAATGTGTTGGGTTTTTATTTTTCCTGCCCTTTAAGTTTTATTTCAATAAGTTCATGTCTGAGTATTCAAGGACTTTGTAAGACGTAATTTTCGGGTAGCACAGTGGGAATAATTCCTTTGCTAACCACTCTGCAGTCACAGCTCTTCTTTAATCATTTAATCCTTTCTGGTTATTGCTTTGGGATGTGCTTCTTAATGCCAGTTGTAAAAGCACCATAAAGTTTATAATTATTATGTGTGATCTTTACTCTTCGCCTCCTCTGTGTGAATTTGTATCTTCAGACAGCAGAAAGCCTACCTGGCCACCCAGGGCCCGCTGGCTGAAACCACCGAAGACTTCTGGAGGATGCTGTGGGAGCACAACTCCACCATTGTTGTCATGCTCACCAAGCTACGAGAGATGGGACGGGTAAGTCACGAGTGCAGACTAAAAATGAGATAATAGTCTTTATACGTGGGCATTGTAAGCGTTTCTATATGATATCAAAGCACTAGTTTCTTATTTCAAGGGTTGAACTCCAACTTTTCTAATGCCATCACTACTTTTGAGACTTAGATTTTAGTTTTAGGATGCACATCTTCTCTATTTCACTGAGGGAATTATATGCCTGCGAAGTACAGACTGTAAAGCTACACTCAGGGGACACTTAGCTTAGCTTAACACAAAGGCTGGATACAGGGGCAAAACGCAAGTCAGGCTCCATCATGGCATACTGCTCGTTAGCCGCCCCCACGAAGAGGTAGTGTTAAACAGGTTTTTTTTTGTGGGGGGCGTTACCTTTAGACAGTGGGAAGTTGGTTCTTTTCAGTTGTAATGACAAGTTAAAATAACTAAGTGTTGGCTCCAAATTTTAAAGGACAGGTATAGCATAAAAATCATATTGTCTAAACTTCACTTTCAGTGAAATGGCGAATAGATCTCTCAGATCATCAGTCACATTCCTTAAAGGAAAGAAATGGGACACTCATCTTGGGAGCAATTTGATTAAATCCATAATATCTTACTGTGAGCTGTTCTGTGATTATGCATGTGAGTCTGACAGCACTCAACTGCATTTTACAGCTTTTATCACCCTCTCAGCCGTAATCACAGCTGATGAAAAAAGCTCTCATGCAAATCATCGCTGTAGTTAAGAACACAAACAAATTATGTAAATATTTTGCCACCTAAGATGAGTCAGGTAATATTTCAAAACCACAGATTAGTCTATCAGGATTTTCTTTTGTAAGCAGAGCCATTCTCATGACTCCAGATGATTAACGACGTACAGTAACCAGTCCTAAAAAAATAAAAATAAAAAATCAGAGCAATCATTTTTCCCTAATGGAAAAAGGTTGTTTAAATTTAAGTGCTGAAAGTTTCTCCCTTTTCTTTTTCTCTTGTAGGAGAAGTGTCATCAGTACTGGCCAGCAGAGCGGTCAGCCAGGTACCAGTACTTTGTGGTGGATCCGATGGCTGAGTACAACATGCCTCAGTACATCCTCAGAGAGTTCAAAGTCACAGATGCCAGGGTGAGTTCACTCTGTGTGTGAAACTCTGCAGATGTGCCCACGTGTGTGTGTGTGTGTGTGTGTGTGTGTGTGTGTGTGTGTGTGTGTGTGTGTGTGTGTGTGTGTGTGTGTGTGTGTGTGGGTGTGTGG
>VVHJ01028443.1:19173-32925 GCA_015107715.1 Tylochromis polylepis
GTTGACCCGATTTCCAGCAGCTGCAATGGCCAGTCCTTACCTGGTTGGAATCATAGGGACAGTAGGATGACGTGGTGCTCTGGAGACTGCGATAAAAAAAATTCCCAGAGCCCGTGGGTGCTCAAGCGCAAATTAGCGGCCCTTGAATTAAACCGCAAAGCGACAGGGCACCTGAACGCGCCCAGGTTGATGCAGAGGGTCCTACGTCAGCCCTTTGGCCCTGATGGCACCAGTGGTTTTCAGTTCAGAGTGAGGCACCAAGAACAACCTCCCTTGGATAAAGTGGTATTAACAGGTTTATTTTTAAAAATTAAAAGTTGAGAAAGAAAAATATTTGTTTTGCAATAAACAACATATGCTCTTTAAATGTTTGCATCTTGATTGTTGAGACCTTGTTAATTTGGGGTGTTGTGTAGTTATAAACTACTGACAAATGGGGGCAGCATTTAGCCATGTTCACACTTGTTCACACACACTACAAATGCAGTATGTAGATAGAATTCATTAGATTTCAGGGTCTTTACCTTATGATATAAAGCACCTTAAGTCAACTGTTATTGTGATTTGGTGCTATATAAATAAAACTGAATAGAATTGAATACTTTCTAGCAGAATGTTCAAAATTTTAACCCAAACTCAGGATTTTAAGAGCTGAAATAAAAATATCTCAGAGTCTATACACACCTCTTTTGAAACCTGAGTGGCCTCTGCATCTCTGGGGCCTCAGGCCGTCTGGTCACAACTGCAAATTGTATTGTATATTTGTTCTTTGGCAGGGATGGATTTACCTTTTTACCGCTTTCTCCTAGACAGAAGGCTTGTCTTTCAACATGAAACACTCATAAAAGGCCCTCATTGTCTGAGTGCATCTTTTTCCACAAATGCCTGTTTAGATTTTGGTTCTCTAAAAAGCAGTTTTCCACTCGCTGAGATGACATTTGGCGAAAGGCTACTTGTCCAATCATCAAACCACGTCTTGTGCAAGATGTGCGTAGTAGCAACATTTGTGCCTTATTTCCAGCCTTTCTAATGACACCTCAACTGGAATGGTCTGTTTATAGTGTTACTGATTGAGGGCTTCCTTAAAATCTTGCCCAAAACTAAACAAAATGTGTTTCTTCACTTATCCACGCCCAGTGGAAAAGATTAAACCACAATGTGTATGGGATTCTATCATATTGAAATTGGAAACATGCTATGTTAACACCCCCCACCCCCCCATTCTCATGTGTCAGACTGTCTTCGTGACTAATGTAATCTTAGCTTTTTGACCGAGACGTTTCGTTGTATACAGATCAAGCCTTTCACTCGTACTGTATCTGGCTTGATTTAGCAATTAACAGCTGTTGGGCTTATACTGCAGCTGAGGCAGGTCTATGAAAACTTTACACATCTGTGGACAATATGTACAGAGTAGACATGTGTCTGTTTAATGTCAGGAAATGTCTCTGTGCCTTTTTGAGGCTGGAAAAGCACAATATTTCCTGCTTAGTGGAGGTCATTATGTCTTTACATACGCTGTTCAGGGCAATAATTAAGATGTATGTTAAATAACTTAGTGTAAAGATTTTTTTCCCTTTTTTTAGTGGCATCTGGATGATTTTGCACCTGCTGACTCTTCATTTGTTATATTGCTGTTCTCCAAGTTGCTAAGGGTTGGGAAAATGTGTTGCCTTAACTTTTGGGCTAAAAGAAAAATCTACCCCTTCAGGTCACCGTGATAACAACCTTAGAATATCTGTTGATACACAAACGACACAAAGCTTTGGGCAAAGATTCCTTTGGTTTGTCCCACGCAATGATGAAGGAATTTTACATTCTAAAAAGTTCACACTTGGCCACATCTCCGCCCCTCTAGTAGAGCTTTGATTTGTGTATAATTTGGCCTGAGGAAATCTGAATGACTCATGTTGTGAGAATGAGATATTTGTTAGCAAATAATTAGTTTCCTGTTGGTGTGCTGACTTTATTACTGTGCTGCTTTATTGCACCATCTCCAGAAATGATTCTGGACCATACATTCTGTTTAGATCAACAGTCAACCTGTAGATTTATGCAACCGACTCCCAGACAGCACCTGTGAGGCTTCGCGTATCCCCTTTGGTTGTCTCCTGACTGATCGCCCTTCGTTTATACATTGCTGACCCCACACACCTGACGCATTTCCCCCCGTGGATAGGGTATTTATTTAGATTACAGTCTGGAGCGCCTGATACCTTCCAAAAACACAACCATCTGCTCTTCATTTGCCGCTCAAGGCTAAAATACTATATTGGAGGCGATGTGGACGTGAGATCCTGAACAACAACATCAATGGGTTTATCTCCAGCCCACTGTAGATTGGGTTATCATGAAATACCTCTGCTGTGATAATTCTGTTTACTCTGAGTTTATGTTGTCTTAGCCCCCTTTAAACCAATTGTGAACTTTCTTAATTCCCACTAAAAGATTGGAAGACACTTGTTTTAGCAGACCCTGCTAAACTGCACTGATCTGCCCATTTGAGGCTTTTACCAATTGCCTGCTTAAGATGGCATGCTCTCTTGCGGCAGAAGGTAAATGTAAGCCTTTACTCAGGCCAAAGCATCCTTTAGTGCTTCTGGAGAGAGATTATCATGTCAGGAGTAATCCGACTCGGCCCACAAGCACAACTATGGAGGAGGAGGAGCATGAGTTGAAGGGGAAGGCATTCAGAGGCATCAGAGAAGCTCTGTGCTCCACTTACGGTAACTACACTCTCCCTTCTCACCCTAACTCATCTTCACAACCCGCAGAGTCCTTCATGCTTGAGCTGAAGAGGAGACCTACTGCTGGAAAAAAAAAGGGTAAGGAAATGTGCATTATCCTTCATCGGTGTTATTCCTTGGAGAAAAAATAATCATAAGGCAATGGAAATTCACAACAGATGTGATAAAAGTGAAGAAATCTGTAAGATCTGCGTATTACATGCCACCGTACCCTGGTTCTGCTCTGTTCTCCCGTTTTAAGGTTCAAGTTTGCATGAAAGGAGACCAGAAGTTCTGTATGGGGAAACGTGAAGACATGAGTTTTCTGAAGTGAAAGTGACCAGTCAGTGGCTTCTCTAAACATCCAGCTCTCCTCTTTTTGGATGGATCAGGCTGAATGCCATGAAATGCATGCTTATATTCAGAGGAATGCTGATTCTAATCTTTGCAACGTAAAAGATTTCTATGGAAGTGCAAATATGATAGAAGAATAATACACCCTTGATTTGAATCAAGTCAGGACACCTCCCCTACTTGCAGGCACAGGGAGTTGTGATGCTTCTTAGAAAACAAGCAGGAGTACTGTCCTCACTCCTCGCCTGTGATGATGATGGACTTACCCAGCCAGCACCCGTCTGTGGAGGTCAGCTGAAGACGACGCCACACAGCTAAGTCTGGATTAGCCGGCCGAACGGTAAGGACACCACATCTTCTTTTGTTAGTCTAAGCCATCAGCTTATGAGGAAGGCGTTAGGTGCTGCTGACAGAGATGGCTCACCAAGTGCTAGGGTGGCAGAAAACGCACGTTATCTGTGTCAATAAGTGGCCCCTTGGTAGAGCCACATGACAATAGCGCACTACGGCCTGTCACAAAATGCTTGCAGAGCAGTAACCGCTCAGTGGTCGCAAAATGGGGTATCCCGTTTTGTTGGAAGACCAAAAAGAAAAATAAATTATCACTCTGATTTTCTTGCAACCTCTCAACACTCAGAAGAGTTTATTTTGCGAGCGAGGAATATTTTTCTTTTCCTGTCATTTGTCCAGCATGGTTGTTTGCCTCATTCTAAAGCATGAGTGCACACCAAATACACACTGGTTTTCCTTTACCAAAACTTAGTTCACTACTTAGACTTGATAAGAAACTGGGATTTTGGCTAATGATTTTTTTGTATTAATTATTTCAGGGATTCTTTTTTCAGAGCTGCACCTTTAAGAGTTTAAATAATTAAGAAGATCAGGATCACAATAGAGGCACTTGATGACACTCATCCTTTGCATTTTTTACTGAACTGATGATCCCTTTTGCACTAAGCCCATATCATACATGGAGATTATACTGTATCTGGCTGTGCTCCGGTGGGAGGGATAGAGGTAAAACCTAAAGTCAGTTGAGCTGTTCAGCTTTCATAACCTCCCAAAGCTGCTCATAACTGGTGTAAACTGATGGGGAAGCTGAACACATGTACTATTCCTCATTGCCTCAGTACATACATGCTGCATGCAAATAATGCAGACACTGCTAGCCTGAAGAAAGTGTTGGTCAATAAATATAAAATCTCAACATATTTCGGATGTTTGTACTTGCTTGTGCTTGTTGCTATGGGTCATACTCGAAAGTGGTATTCAATGTGTGCCAGATGGCCGCCAGCCTTTTGTAAAAGCAACATCAACATGTTTAACATGGGTTTAGAGGTGATGTTGTTGTGCTAAAAGAGGATCTGACAGAGACAGATTAACAGCCGGAATAGACTCTTTAGAAAGTAGCCGAGACGACATAAAGATTTCTCATGTAAAAAAAATAAGTCAACGTTGTGTTTCTCTGCCAAGAATAATACAATCGCTTCACATCAAAAGGGTGATTCAAATGTAATGTCTGCACTGCACTTGGACTCTCTCCTCCCATAACAGCACAGGCCAGAAATACTGAGACAGGTGTCAAATGTGCATCTTTAAATCTACCTTCACCTCACTCCTCAATAATCCTGCTTTAACAGCAATAGGTATGAGTTGTGCGATTCCGTGCTAAGCCGTTGGGTCACTGGATTAATCCGTATTTAATCCGGGGGACCTGATAGTAGGCCTTCTAAAATAAAATTGAAACTTTTTAAGCCACTTACCCAAATCCAGTGGCCGAAAAGGATACCAGAATCGTGTTTAAAATTCAAAGAATGTGACCAAAAATGATCACAACTTTTACCGGCATTGCTCAGAGATGATTTCTCCCTTTTTTTCTTAATAATGAACATCAGCTTTCTCGGTAATAAGGAACAGGCTTGTTTTAATTATCCCATGGTTTCTGAGTGACAGAGCACGAGCCAACCGATGTGGCTACCAGCAAAATTACAGCGCAGGCTTTTTTTGGTTGCATTAGAACCAGGGCCGGATATAGAACAGCCAATCCTGGCTCTGAAATCCCACTTTATTTTACAACCTTTTAACCCACCCTGGAGCCACCACAACAGAGCTGACTCACCAAGTTTGTCACTTTTCTTCTTCATTATTCTGGCATTCTGTAGGCAGGTTGGGATTTAGTGGTGGAAGAGCCTGCAGGTGCTCATTCTCCGTGGACCTTGCATGCTGGCCTAACCACTGAGCTAGAGGTGTCTGACGGATTAATACGGACACACAGCAAGACCTGTGCTCTGCCACCAACACTGCAGCCAGGTGTTAACCCATGTGACTGCAGATAAAGCCGGCAGGCATTAGTGCTAATCCCACCCTGATCTTTGGAATATGTCCCTATTACCTCCCCAAGCACTCTCTAGCTGTCCCCAGGTCTCCTGATGGTCACTTAAGAGGGAAAAGACGAGACAAGGCCTCTCTAGGACTCCAAAAAGCATGTTGTTTCTTTGCAGCAACATAGTAGGTGCCTTGCCCACTGTTTGGTTTGCTACTGTTATCTTACGAGTGCAGGTATTTACAGGGTGTGCTCAGAGTAATACAGAGACAGCCGGTCACATGGCCCCAGCGAAGCCACAACTCATGGCGCATTAACAGTGTTCTGTAGGTACAGGCCTCACGTTTATGCAGTGGCAAACACACTTTGGTTAGACCTGGAGAGATTTCTTGATATCAAGAAACAGCAAGATAATGTAAGAAAGATAATCTAGTCTTATGTGATGGAGCTGCTGGTTTTAGCATGTGTACACCATAGAAGTGAAGTGGGTGTCTGGCCAACAATGGAAGGTTGTACTGTCTAAATTTCTAGACAAGCATGCGTCAGATGATTGGGGAAGAGTGAAACCACGCAACTACTGTACGTGTGTGTTTATGGTATGTATGAGTCACAGAGAGAGAGGGAGAGAGGGTGAAACAGAAGAGGCTGTATTTAGAGAACATATAGGAACAAATACTGCTGCATGGTGAGACACTAAAGTTGGTATCTGCTTCTTTTTTCCAGCACAAAGAAGCTCTTCATTTTTGCTGTTCTGTGATCTTCTGTCATAATGATCGTGTCTCACTGGTCACGATCCAAACTGGCTGACAGGAAAGCCCCCCCTATCTGCTGTCTTCATTCAAAAGTATAAACCACAAATGCCGCTTATCCCCATTTTGACAGATCTCTACTTCATCATCCGTAGGCTGTGGCATTCTGTTGAGTGTCTCCTTCTAGCAAGTGAGGGAGGGGAAGACACGAGTGCCATGCTGCTATAATTACATTACCACCAGCTTAGAAGCACCAAGGCCACTGACCCAGTTATTCCCTGAAAACATCGATTTTATTGTGTCATTTGAAAGAATGCAATCTTTCAGATCATCAACAAGAGCTCAGTTGATCGCTGCAGGTCAGCCTCCAACTGTGCCATGCATGCATGCATGCATTAGAGAATACATAATGTCTCGGGAATGGCTTTGACAGACTTGAGCATTTATGGATGAACAGTTCACTTTCACAGTTTGCCTCAGACACGTTAAAAGCCTTCTGGGACTGTTTTCTCTCTGCTGGTAGCTCTTCAGGTGACATATGGCCCAGAGCAAATGTCAGGTGTGCTATCACTCTCACTCTCTCTAGAATCACAAAATCCTCATTTCCAGGGGTTTCCATGGCTTCAGACTGTTTTCTCGTTGTAAATAGAAGATTTTATCCCCTTGTTTTCGGCCTCACACAATCAACCGGTCTTCATATGCATACATGGGCATATCATGATGCTTTGTGAGGACCAGACATGTTGTGTGGGAGCTGGTTTAGTTGTCTTTGCGAGTCATCTGCACTTTTATACTTCTGTTTGAGGATGAGTTTTCCTTCTGCTAGAGAGTCCTCTGGGGTTCCACTATATCCTCTCTGCATTGCTGCTCTTCTCCATTTGCTGGAAAAAAAAAAAGAAGCAGCATTTGTCCTCAGGAAGTCAGCTACTCATTTACGTATCCATTGCTCTCCCAAGAAAACACAGGTGCCCCTTCTCTCTATCAGTAAATGTATATTTATGTCCACAGCAGCGGGGGCCAGTTACACATATTAAATGTCTGTGCTGATTAATCATCCGTGAACATCTGAACAAGCTGCAGTGTGATCCTTGGCACTTTTATTGGCGCCAATTGACTGCAGATGTGACTAATGTGTTTCTGAGTGGTGCAATTATGACAATCAAAGTGTCTTCAGGGACATGAGATCAGTGCCTGATGATGAATCTCCATCCAGTGGCAGCAACTGAGACAGTGGAAGACTCATCTGTTCTTTACGAGGTAATTGTTTTATCAGGATGAGCCACGGAGCCACGGAGGCTGAGGACACTGATGCATCTCTGCCATGTGAAATTGCTAAGTCCATGGATTAATAACTGCCCCAAATTAGCCTATTAATAGCATAGGAAAACAAAGCTCTCATCCTTAGCTGTATAGGGTAGAAAGCGGCTTCATTTAAAACTGCGAATTTAACAAGTTAATGGCTGGTGGACCGAGCTCTCTGCCGTTAGGGTTTGGTATCAAACCAATAGAAACCAAATGAAAGTTCCCATTTAGGACTCTAGATGTAACTTCTGAGGCCTTTGCAGGCGAGAAACAAGCGTCAGACATATGGCCAGTCAGTGAGTAACGTTCGGCCACAGCTACCACGCCACCTCCATGTTTGATTTACGTAGACTGTGTGTCAGTTGAGGTTGTTAGGTGAAATGTTTGACTTTCAAATGATTGTCGTCGTACCCCTTCATTGCGCAGAGGCCGCTTACCACGTCAAACACATATGGAATTATGAGTGATGACTCAAACTTTGACTGATATGACTGGTCATACCTGTTTATATGGTGTTTGCACCACTGCAGCTCATGCGCACAGTCCCTTGCTATTTTCCATCTGCGGTGTCCAAATCACTCAGATGCAGAGGAGTGCAGGGAATTCGCCTATATTTCAACTACCATGAGAAAACCGCAATGTTCCTACTACTTTTTTCTGTCATGTGCTCTAAAGGAGTTGCTGACTTTTAGAGAAAACCCTTATTTTAGAGTTTTGTTTCTATAAAAAAAAACTGGGCAACCATGCAACATGTTTTCTCATTCTAAACAATCCAGCTGCCTGCATATGTTCCCCTGCAGAATCCGGTCTGGCAAAGCACTCTGTAAAGCTGGTCTGGATTTGCTGTTAGTCACTGCCAGTGTACCATTTCCGGCTCTGGGGGAATGTTTTGCTCATTGGTGACATGATGCAAAAAGAACAAAGCAGTGAGCTTGTAAAAAAACATACCAGTGGTTTGACATTAAGGAGAAAAAAGAAAACATGCCACATAAGTCCTCCGAATTGAGTTTTGTGGCTGCAGTGTTGCTGCATCTGTTGGAAGGGAAGGGCGGTGTAAGATAAAAGGGTATACATGCTTGCACGTTCTATCATACACAGAATTCCAAATAGGTGTGGTTGAGACATTGTAAAGGAAGGAATGTGCTTTCCCTGCTGGGGGGGGGGCTCAGACGCATTCTCATCAGGTATTTTTTTTTTTATAAAATATGCAAATTTTCTGCAGTTTTGCAGGGGTTGTATCCAGTCTGCCTTCAGCTCAAGGAATGGCAGTCATGTTTTTTTTTTTTTTTCCTTTTTTCTGCTTATTTTCACACTCCCAGGCTGCAGTGATGCAACTTTAAACACACATCTGCATTCTTGGGTGACAGCGAGTGATGTCGAGCTCAAGGATCATGAACTCAGAGTGAGAATGAACTGACAGCAGAATCAGAGAAAGTAAAACCGGTGGTAAATTAAAAGCCCCACTGCAGAAGCCTCACTCGAGAGAAGTGGATTGGTGGAAAGGTCGCAGAAATGTGATGGTGGAAGTTATAGCAGTTTCGACACTGATGCTTTAACGTGACAAGTTTAAAGAGCATTTACATGGCTGAAGGCGTGACTGTTTAAACATGTCTGATGTTGCACACTTTGCCTCTCTCTTGCTCTCTCCACAGAGTTTCAATGCTCCTCCACATTCTAAGATGAAGTTATGGAAAGGTGCTACTTTTGCCTTCATGCTCTGTGCTGCAGCCCTGTCCACCATCCTCATTAGAAACATGGCCACCATCAGACAGTTCAAGCTTAACACAAAATATCCATCTTCACCCTCATCGAGACGGTCTACATTATTAGAATCAGCATCCAAGACCTCACCGCCATCATCATCATCATTGTCCTCTTCAGAATCAAGGCCAGTGCCCCAACAGATGGGTGATCTGCATCGGAGGAAACGCTCAACAGATGACATGAAATCTTTCCTCTCAGAGTGTAAGATAAGCTGTTCCTTTCATCCTCACAAGTCTGTGAAAGGGTTCCGACAGAATACTTAGCACCTGACTCTGTTGCTTGCAGAGCAGGTTTTACTGTTCACACACTGATGTCAGTTAGCACCTCACAGTTCACTGGTTCTCCACAGAACCACTCCAACCTCTAAGACATGATGGTCTTTTTCTTCCTCACATCCCAACAGTGACAGACATTCATCAACAAACCTCGCTCTGTGGAACTTAAACACTTTCTGTTTAGCTAACACTGATAAGGATGGTTTGTGGCTGTTATGATAGATAACATTTTTTGTGGTCCTCTGTTTACACCTGACTTTGATTTCCATGCCAACTTCAGTGCAGTATCTGTGTGAGCCATCTGTTCTGTTGACATTTCTGATTGTTGAAAATGTTAGACACAAAATTACACAGAAACCAGATAATCCCCCCTCGTGACCTGTCGATAACAGTTTCTGTTGATTTATTCCTCTTTTTGTCAGTTACCATGATGCTGCAGAGCTTCACCGAGGGCGAGCTTCAGCATGTGGTTGGAACCTTGCTAGAAAGGAAGCGAAGGAAGAGCCGGCGGCTTGCTAACACCCAGGGCCGCAGGACTAAAAGGGCCCGAAAACGCAAGTTGTGCTCCGTCAGGGAGCTCGAAGTGAAAGTGAATGAACTGGGTCTCAAATATAACAGTGAAGAGACGGTGCTGCTGCGCTACTGCAGTGGCAAATGCGATAAACACCGGGAAAACTATGACATGGTCATGAAGCACATGATGACAGTGGGCTTCAGAGAGAAGGGCCGCAAGGACAAAGTTAGCATTCAGCCCTGCTGCCGACCAACTGCATTTGAGCACTTTACCGTCCTGGACACAACAGTAAACCCCAGCCGATATCTAAACATACACAACGTATCTGCAAAGAACTGTGGATGCGTATGACCCAGAGATATGGACTTCTTTATGCTGCTCTTACTCTCTGATGGAAGAGTCATGGATGCTGTTAACAGAAAATCTATGGAGTATAAACTCAATGAGAGGAAGGTGTGAATATGTTCCTGGACGCTCCAAAGCAGCTTTTTAAAAAAAATTTATTTTATTTTATTTTTTTTGTTGGACAGATAGACTCTGCCATTTGGCCATCAGTCTTCACAAGCTGAGACAGTGTCACATGGACAGCAAGACTTGACATGTACAAAGGCAGAAAATGGCTGCTTAAATCACAAGTTTTTATCTTTTCTATCCATGTAGTAACACTGTAAACTGTGGTGTAACAACAATGTAGCAAGGTTTTGTTTGTGATGTCATATTTCAGTAGTAGTAAATGAAACAGATTCATGATTTATAAGCTGTAGGGGACCAGATCAGTGCTGTAACTGCACTTCATACCCACTGGTCTTAATCACAGGACACTTCAGCCTCTTGGCCTGATTATAATGTTTTGTGATCTGGCTTACGTGTGCTGTTATTACAGGCCATGACTTTGGTTCCCTACTTGTATGCAATGTTACTAACTGCAGTGTTATTACACAGGTAAAAGAAAAAAGTATTACTGATTAGAATTTGCTAATGAAAGAAAATCATTTTCTATAGCTCCAGGTTTCATACCCATGTTAAAAAACTCCAATGTATGTCGATTTTATGTTGAATAACAATGAGGACATGTTTCCAAGCCCATAAACATAATCTCATTTAGCAACAGAGCAATTTAAACATTTCACACATCTGCTCGCTTCAGTTCTACTTTCTCAAAACACCCCAGTCTAAAATAGGCAATTACCCATAATTTTTGGGAATTATTTTCCCCAAATAATTGCCATAACACATCAAGTCAAATCAACACACATGGGAATCCACAAAGTTAAATTCATAAACATCGCACATCTCAGGTTGCTGGTGATATAACCTGTTTAATTTTTGTCTCGGGTGTAATTTGTGAACGTTTACACTTCCACTCATTAGCTAATTTGAGAAGCAGGTGTAAAAGAGAAAAAAGGTTTTAGTGAAAAACTAAAAACTTGGCAAAGTAGATGTTGGGATCTGAAGTGATGTTTGCAACCATCCATAAAACCATGTAACCTTTTCCAATCCAAAACCCACAGTACAGCCTTCCACTGGCCCTTCAAATGCCTCCTTTGTTGTATTGCCTGGTTGACTTTTAGGGGAGAAAAAGCTGTTGAAATGAATCATTAAGCATCTTTTTCACCTTCGCCGATTTTTATTTGGTTTGAACCCATAGCAACTGCCTGAAGTAAAAACACATTATGTCTGTCTGTTTTTTTTCCTTTTGACTTTTTTTTTTCCGGGGAGGTGAAATGGAGATGCAGTGCATCTTTTTTTGTTGTTCTTATTGTATTTATTTGGGAACTAAATTATGGTTTTGCATATTTATTTAGATTACCACACAGAAATGGGACAGCTTATCATCATTAAGGAACTGTGCCAAAAAATGTTTATCTTACATTCTATACTGACTGCTGAATAAATATAATTTCAGACGTATGGATGTTTATCATTTCTCCCAAGTTACTGGTTTTGGGGCTGTCAAATATTCTGTACTCAGATTGTATTTAAAATAGAAAATAAATAAAACAATAAACTTTCAATGTATCATCCTCTTGATAATTGCAGAAATTTCAAAGAGAAGGTGACGTCTTTTGGTGAAGGCAGGGTTTGCAAGAAATAAACTAGCAGATTAAAAATGCAGCACCACTGTCATGTATACAGTGTTCTGTGAAAGCAAAAAGTTAATTCTGTTTTTAAATGATGCATTTATTAAGGGGGGAAAAAGCTATACAAACCTTCCTGGCCCTATGTTGAAGTCAGTTGCTCCCTAAACCACATGACTGGTTGTGCCACCCTTGGCAGCAAGAACTACAATCAAGTATTTATGATAACTGGCAATGAGTTTTTTGTATCACTGTGAAGGAATTTTGGCCCACTTTTTTTGGCTCACTCTTTTTCCCGGAATTGTTTTAATTCAGCCACATTGAGGAGATTTTGTGGCCTGTTTAATGTCGTGACAGAGCATCTCAATCAAATGTAAGTCTGGACTTTGACTTAGCCACTCCAAAACCTTCCTTTTGTTCTTTTGAGCCATTCAGAGGTAAACTTGCTGATATGTTTTGGATTATTGTCTTATAACCAAATGTGCTTGAGCTTTATGAATTGATGGCTAGACATTCTCCTTCAGGATTTTGTGGTGGGGAGCAGAATTCATGGTTCCATCAATTACACCAAGTCATCCAAGTCCTGAGGGGCAAAGCAGCCCTAGATCATCACACGGCTGTTTTTTTACTGTTGGGATGATGATTTTTTTTTTTAAATAAAATGCTGTGCTAGTTTTGCACAAAACCTCCAAAAAGTAGCACAAAGAAGCAATGGTCAGTGAACAGAATTTTTTTTCCCAAAAGTCTTGTGCTTAAGGAGTAATTTTGGTTGGCCAGCCACTCCTGGGAAGGTTCACCACTGCACAAAGTTATCGCCATTTGTGGATAATGGATCTCATCGCAGGTCCTTAGAATCCCAGAGACTTAGAAATGGCTTTGTAACCCTTTCTATTCATTTTGTATGTACTAAGGTTATCTTTGTCCATCCATTTATTTTCTGACACGTATCCAATTCAGTTTTGCGGGAGGGCTGGAGCCCATTCCAGCAACCATAAAACAAGAGGTGGGGTAGATCCTGTACAGGTCGCCAGCCTGTCGCAGGGTAGCACAAAAAGACAGACAATCATTCACATGGACATTCACACCTATGAGCAATTCAGAATCACCAGTTAACCTAACCCTACTAACTGTATGTCTTTGAACTGCGGGAGGAAGCCGGAGTCCTGGATAATAATGCACAAACATTATTCATCTCAAACATTACAATATTTGAGATGACATGTTTGAGATCATTAAACAATTTTTGAACGTTATCTTCTGTCTAATATTACAATTTGTTTGATGATCTCAAACCTGTAAGTGTGACAAATATGCAAAAGAACTACAAAATCTGAAAGGGTCAAATACGTTTCACAACACTGTAATCTGTTATATAGCAGTTATGGTGCTGAACAACAATAGTGAAGCAGACCACAGAGCTTTCACCCTTTCTATTTGTGACAGTAACAAAACAGCAAACACTGTACTCCCTGTGAAGCTATTTACTTTCAATTATTGAGATTTAGAAATTAAACAAAGGAAGGCCGGTCTTCATCTCAATATGAAACAATGTGGTTATAATGTTGTCTTTTGTCAACACATCCCAAAAGCAGTTAACAAAAACTAAACAAAAGAGTATTAAAAACACATCAATTACTCTTTTTTTTGGGGGGGGGGGGGGGGCCCTC
>VVHJ01028448.1:4477-22659 GCA_015107715.1 Tylochromis polylepis
TCCAAGATGGGACTTGACCTCTTTGTATTTTACATAATTTTGCATGACACTGATTTACTTAAGAGACTGAAATGTAACCCCCCCCCCACACACACACACACCCCCCCCCCCCCCCCCCCCCCCCCCACACACACACACACACACACACACACACACACACACACACACACACACACACACACACATACACACACACACACAGATAGCTACACACTTGCATACACATAAACTGATTAACATTTCAGAATACCAGCCTCAAGCGCTGACCTCTCAGAGATTGATTGACATGGCGACTGTTTTTAAATTCATAAGTATGCGTGTGCATGTGCGAGAACATCTATGCGTATGTGTGTGCGTGCCTGCACCAGTAATACAACATCAAATGTGTGCGTTTGTAATGGAAGAAGTGGACTGATGTAATGAGGCTGTAATAAGGGCGAAGCTTAATCCTGGTGAAGACAGACATAGACCTCTCACCCCTACACACACACACACACACAGACTCACACACAGACACACACACGCATACATAGACACATACACAAATTTGACACTTTTTTCTTTCTTTTTCTCATAGTCTTCAAATCCCCCCCTCCGTCTTCCCTTTCTGCTTTTACCCCCCACTTTCCTTCCCCTCTTTTTCTTCTTGACCACAAACCCTTTTTGGCTACTCTTTTTAATTTACACCACCTTCTTTCCTTCCTTGCAAACCTTCAGTTTCTCTAATCTTTTCTTCCGCTTCGCCCTCAATTCTTTCCCCAGTTTTTACATTCAGCTCTTCTTTCCTTTATCTATATTTCCATTGTACCATTCAACATTTGTCTTGTTGACATATTATTTTTCTGTCCTTCCGTCTGCTCTTCCCAAGTGGTAACAAGCAAAGCTAAAAAACCTGCAGTTCCTCACTTGATCCTTTGAGACTGATTTCATAGATATTCATGTTACAATGCCCAGCGTTACAACAGGAATGCTTCTAGACCAGAGCTTTACAGCAGGAAATAAACATGTTCATAGCTCAAATCATATTGAAAAAGACAGTTTTCATAGGACTCTATGCAGTTCTGTGAACAGCTAAACACACCACATTATTTAAAAGGTTGTAAAACCACCTTTTTACATCAATAAGTTGAAGAAATCCTTTTTGTATGACTTTATTAGAATTTTGGCCACTCTTCTTTACAGCTTTGCTTCAGTTCATTGAGGTTTGCAGGCATTTATGCATCTCTCCCTTAAAGGTCCTGTCACAGTATTTCAATCAGGCAGATGGGTGGACTTTAATCCTCGCAATGCATTCTTTTCTTTTTCAGCTGTTCTGCTGTAGTTTTGTAGCTCTGCTTGGTATCACTGACCATTTCTGTATATTATGACCAAACATCTCCACTGGGGTCTTGTCCAAATGACATTGTTCCAAAAGTCTTCGTTGAGATACAACTTTACAAACCTAATCCGTGCTGGTGTGTCCTTTTTAGAGCAAACAGGTTTTCTCCTGGTAACCTAACAAATTTGAGGCTTCTGGCACAACTTTACTTACTTCCAAGCTCCATGAAAAAGAAAGTAAAGTCTAAAGCTCCAGCAACTTTATTGCTTGACCAACATGTTTTAGCTTGTACCTTCCATCAGGGTCATTTCTGGATGACCTTGATGAAGGGAACAAGCATTCTTTATAATACAAGTGTTGCTGGAACTACAACCTTTTTACTCTTTCAGGGACTGAGCCCTGTAGAAGCACCTGGCTGTTACTTGCCCTCTCAGTTCCTATGGAAGCAATTAAGGGGTCACTGCAGAGAGTCCTGTGAAATGTTTCTTTTATTTTAAAAAAATGTGGTTACATATAATACAACTGCATCCAAGAAGTCTATGTTTTATGTCCAGTTTTGGTAAGCTAAATTATGGTATTTTGTTTGTATTTTACTTAGCACTAAATAGCAGTTCTGTGGCTATCAAAGTGCCCATACACAGTCTATTCACGTTTCTCAAATCAGCCTCTTATCCAGATGTGGTCAGTGTTGGCTCCAGTAGCCGTAATGAAAAACTCTAGACTTTAAAGCAGGACTTCACAGACTAATAGGTGTTATTACGGTGGATATGCCTATCTATTATACACAGTCGACACTGTCTCTTTTAACCT
Organism: Tylochromis polylepis; assembly: GCA_015107715.1. Lineage (NCBI taxonomy): Eukaryota > Metazoa > Chordata > Actinopteri > Cichliformes > Cichlidae > Tylochromis > Tylochromis polylepis. The sequence goes on from VVHJ01028448.1 coordinate 6,606, forward strand.
CCCTCATTGCTCTGCTTTTCCACCCTCTTCTTTTTCATTTCCTTCTGTCCTGCGTCCTACCTCTTTCTTTTCCTCTGCTCCATTCCTCCTTTCCTCTGTCCTTTTCCCTTTCTCTCAGTGAATACCAAAGAGGGCACGCATGCTTCCTTTAAGTCTTCCACATTAAGCAGGGCAATAAAACACTACCAAACATGCACACACCCACACAAACATGGTGTAGTTTAAGTAGATGAGCTACTGTGGTTTTTTCCAAAGAGTCTAAGTCCATTTCATGCTCCAGACACACATTTACCACCACAATTTATTGTCCTGAGGTGGCCAGAATGGGAAACATACACATTCTCTCTCGCTCTCATACACATACACGTATATGACGACAAACACAAATTATGGTGATTTCTTGGTTCAGGTTTTGAGGCAAAGGTTATTTTCTGTCTTGGGTTTCACCAAAGGAAATGATTCCCCACTGGTTTAAACATTTAACAGCCTAATTCTTGCATAAGACCATTTACTACTGTCAAGTCATTTTTATTTGATTTTAGAGTTCCTTTTAACATCAAAACAAGCACAGCGAATATGGCCAGACTAACAGCAAACTACTGTGACTGAAGTGGTATCAACTCATGAGTTTCTTCAATTAGTGGTGGTGCGATTTCATGATGCCTTCAAGTGGCTTATGTTTGCTATGTTCACAAGAAGTGACACTGTGCTCTGATTTTTTAAAAATTGCTTTCGACAAATGAGCTTTTAAAAAAAAAAAATCCTTAAAATGCCACTGTGAAAAACACAAAAACCACCCCGTTTGCTTTTATAATATTGTGAGTACTTTGCACTGAACATACTAGTACATGCCAACACTGCAGTGTTGTTTGGTGTGTTCATACTGTGGGTAAACTGATATACATAAAAACATTGGGACTGATTAAGACCCACTTTTATATGCTAAAAATTGATCTTAGCCCATTGCTATGAGATTGCTAAGCAAAATGATGACATCATAATTTATCACGCATAATATAACTTTAGTAGATATAAATGAGATGGTATTGTTGTCAAATTAAGAGGATAACAGGCTTTTAAAAGGCATTATAGGTCAATTAATGCTAAGAAGTGATCATTTTACTCCATTGCAAGGCAAAATGATGACATCATAATATCCAATACAGACAAGAACCTTCAGGGACCTAAAATGTACACGTGAGTCAAGTTTTGTTGCTCAACTGCTAATGGTATAGGAGGAGCTCATGGATAAAGAAACAAATATGCAGACGGACAAAGATTGCATGTATTATACCAAAATATCAGAGTTTTACTACACATAACTTAAAAGTAATTTTATTATTATATATTACTTATTATTAAAAACCTATTGAATACCTATTTGGAAATTTTGGGGAAAAAAAGGCAAAGTCAAATTAATCCTTAAAGTGTAAGGAAAGTGGAAAAATACGTAAAAACAGAACAATTACATTAAAGCATAGCAACAGGCAACCAGCGTCATATTATTATTGTGATATCATATGTGTATTAAAATAATCATACAAAATATACTGGTACACCACAGGCGTGTGAGGTTCAACAGATGGTAAAACTGTTCAATATGCAGAAGCTGGATTTCGTGGAATATATAAAACTGACAACTTTAACCTGCAGAAACTACAATTACCTACACAAAGTGTTGCACAAAGCTTCCCACATATGGGCTAGCCATGCACAGCACTTGACAGAGTGTTTGACTGACAGGTGATCTGCAGAAACAACAGAGGTTAAAAAAAGCACAAAATGACCACTTGTATAAAAACTCACAAGAAAAGTACTTGAGTGCAGCACAGACCACTTTTGAGGAAAATGGTGCAACTTTAACCACAGTGGTTATATTCATTGTGCCAGCCACCGTGGATCTGGTCACAGCGGATTGGAGAGGGTGGCGTTGTGAAATTGTTTCTTTTTAGTGCGGGGGTCTTGGGAAGCCCTAGTGAGGCCATGGTGAAGGCGCTGGAGCGGGCTGCCAGATTAGAAAGAGAGCACTCTAAATACTGACAGGCAGCACTTGAGACAGGCTTGGGGGTGCAGGGGTCCTACTGAGCTATTGTTGCCCACCACGCAGGTTAACAAGACACTGCTGCAGCTTTTAACCTCTGTCTTTCATTTCTCTCGTACTTTGTCCCCTTTTGTCAGGCTCGCTCTCACACATGTACTCACATAGATGCTCCCCCTATAACCTTTGTCTATTTTAATGTTTCCTTCTTCCTCATGCCTCCCCCTTATTTCTCCTTTTAAAGATAAAGGCAAGAAGACAGACCAATAAATAAGAAAACAATTCCCTAGTAAGGAAATAAAAGAGCCTTTTTTCACCTCCAGTAATGACTTTATTCCCCCTGCACACTTCTTTTTATTGAATTATATTGTTCCTTTTTATTCTGCTCATCAACCATTTATATCTCTTGGTCCCGCTCACATATCCCTCTTTCCTGTACAGTACAGTGCATGAGCCGCTCCACATTTCTTTATATTTTGAAGGTAATTGTGAAATAGGTGACGTGATTTTTTGAAATGTGCAAACATAAATGACAATATATAAGGAAAAAGTCACAGTTTGCACAATTCAAACAAGCTTGAAAGTTAATATTTGGTTTGACCACCTTTATTTTTAAAAACATGCCCCAAACTTTTTAAGGAAAGCGTTCTTGTGATTTCTTTTTTTTTTTCTTTTACTGGCATCTCCCTCTTTACAAGATAACAAAAATCATGGACTTGGGTTGGTTTGCGTTTGATAGAAGTTTCACATGGACACAAAATGCAGTGGACATTAGCTTTACACTCATCCTACATCTTAATTAAGCTGCAGGTCTTCATTTCTATACAAGACTTAAAGATTTTGGTCAATGTACACTGATCAGCCACAACATTAGAACAGGATGTTATCGCCTACCTAAACATTGGTGCATGGCAGCAGCCTCCTCCAGCAGGACACTGAACTATACACAAAGCAAAAACTGCTTAAGAAACGTGAAGGTGTTGGCCTGGCCTCCAAAAGTACTCAGACCCCAATCTGATCAGGCTCGATGGGCAGAAAGAGCCCAAAGAGATCCACTGCCAACGCTTCTACACAATGATGATTTGTGGCTGATCTGTGTGTATGAGTGAAACATCACAGTTGGAGAGCAACTGTCCTTGAAAACCTAACATTGTTACATTTATTCCCTGTACTACTCCACTGAAGGTTGAGCCCCCAAGCAGGTTTTGAGTTTGATGCGGTTCATTTTTTACAGAGCAAAACAAACTGTAGTCTTTCAGCAAAAAGATGAAGGAAGCGAGACCGGGATCAAACAAAAATCAGCAGCTCAGGTTTTACTTCTTCCCAGATTTCTTGATCCCACCTCCAGCTGGACGAGAAAGAAAGCAAACAAAGAGATTGGGTGTTAGAAAGCATCTAATCCATCTAATTAAAACTGCAGCCACAGCTGTGACCAGTGAGATTTCAAGTCTGAAAAAATATTGATGACTGAAAGACTTTAAAATTAGATGTTTTCTTACACAATAACATAAATTTATATTTTTCTGAAAGGAGAGGTCACCACATAAAAGCATGCATGCTTATAGTTTAAAAAGTCTGAAATCAAAACAAAATAGCATTTTAAAGGGGATGCAAACATCAGAGAGAAATGAGGTATACTTTAGACTAAATGTGCTGCAAGTTTGGGGATTCCATTTCCTGACCTGTAGAGAAAGCACAAGCTGTACAGTGAAACAGCAGGGCTAACCTGAGGCTTTCACTGTAGCCATGGTAAGAAATGTCCAAACTGGAATCTCAAGGTTAAGCTAGCAAGCTTTAAAATATCTGAAAGCAGTCTATGAACTGGAATAACTTAGAAAATTGCAAAACGTGAACACCAAAAACTGAAATGGCAACAGAAACTGACAGATCACCTGAAACCTGCAGGTGACAGTTCAGCACTCTGCTGAAGCCACTGTATTCCTGGACTCTCGGTGTGTGCTGGTAATGTATCAGTTATAGAAACACCACAGGCGGGTTGAAACATCATGATATGCATGTTTGGAAATGTGTTTCTCATCATGAAACAAAATTAATACATTCAACCTGATCCTGATTTTTTTTCTCTGTTTCTATATACAGTACATGGGGTGGTCTGGTGATTGAATGTTGGGTGTGTATAGATACGACGGTTTTAACGTGTGGGTTTTCTTGGTTTGTTTTTTGTGTGTGGGACCCAGACTGGAGGTTTTCAGACTTTGCATTTGTATTATTCAGGTATTGTATTACTCCACTTGTAACTTGTGCTTTGAGTATGTATTTTGCATTTTATGACTCCACTGTGTACCTGATCAGGGAGTAGCAGTACATAATTCTGGTACTATGCATTTCTTCACTTCTTGTTTTTGTGCATGGTTCTTTACAAATACAAACTAAAACTAAAAATCTAAACACAGCACTTACTTAAAGGTCCTTTTCCTGATGCTTTGGCCTTCAGTGCCTCCAGGGCCTTCTGTTCTTCCTTCTGCTTCTGCTTGAAGGCTACATCATCCTGCGGAGACACGTACAATTTTAAATCTTTCTATGCGTCTGTCTTATATTCAGCTCAGTTCAGGCTGCGTCTGACATTTTGATTATTTTAGTTTATTTTGTTATCAACAAGTTAAGGAATACAGGTCTAATTTTCAACAGTGGTCCTTTGATGGGCATTAATACAGGTTACTGTTTAAAATTCATGCCACATAATAATTCATAAAAGCAAAATTCCTAAAACCAAACAAATAAAAGGACAAAGTAGATCAGAAAAAACAAAGGGTTAGCAAAATGATTAATTCATCAAAGTTTATGTATCAAATTATCTGTGAAAACAGAGTTTTACTTTAAATAGAAAAAAAGGGAATGCATAAAATATTGCAATGATGCAATGTGAATGGCTTCTTAGCCATGTTAGCTTGATTACAAAGGGATGCAAGTGATTTAATAACAGAGGCTTGATATTAAATGTTTTATAAAGTCTATGGTGAGGGGAAAAAGGGCCAGATACATACGTCATCCATGTCCTTGTTCTGTTTCTTGGGAGCCTTCAGTGGTTTCTTTTTACCTCCTGAAAAAAAATTAATTAAAATCAACATAAAGATATAAATAAAAAATTACATAGATATACAAATACAATGAAACTGAGAAAAAAAATTTAAAAATAAATGAATAATAATAAAGTAGCTACAAAATATGAAAACCTAAGATAGACAAAAGTATTTAAAGAACAGATCCACAAAGTAAAAACATACAAATAAAATCAGGGGAAAAACTATTATATTCTATAACAATGGACTATACAGTCTGAAAGTTTCTCTTTAAAATAAATTGGTAAAGAATATGATCCAAGTTACGTCAATCAAATAACACACATTCAGTACCAATAATTCACAAATGGTCTGAAAATATCTTCCATCTTCCGTATGTATATCCCAAAACAGTAAAAATCGTAATATGGCAGAATTTAACTGCAGATTGGTCAGAGAAAACGTTATCTTTAGCGGCAGCTAGCATTAGCCAACTAAAAACGCGCTAAACTGAAAATCGTCAGTATCTTTTAAGATATGCGGATTATACAGATGTGTCTCAAATGAAACAATCTCCCACCTTCTCTTCCAGACATGTTTACTGCTTGTTATATAATTTAAAGGAACGGAAAGTTTCCTGCGAATACAGCTGGTACTTCTCGCTAATCCGCGCTGTTAGGACCCCAGTGAGCGCAGTCTGAACCGGAAATAGAATGACCGATTGTTGCCTGTCTTAAAGAAGACTTAACATCAATATGCTACAATGCGGTTACTCTAAAGAAACGCAATTCGTCTTTTTTGCGTGAGCTGACATAATTGAAGAAAACGGGTATGTTTACTCTGTTATATCGCTTTGTAAGTAACACTATCACCGGAGTCCCAAAACAGTGTAAAATTTATGAAAAGTCAGCTAGCCGGTAGCTACATGAAGCTAGCTAGGAAGAAGTAGGTAACCTTGGTGGGAAAATACTCTTGATATAATTCATACAAAGTAGGCCATTAAACCGTATCTCCTTTCATTTTTATGCTAGGTGATCCCTACGAAAAGTCATCTAGCTAGTAGTTTGCTAGGTATGAGTCGTTCACTGATAGGAGGATGTGAGTTTACTGTATACACACAGCATGGTGATTTTTAGCAGTTCATATCTGTCACGTTTCCTCCGCAGGTTGTACATTTAGTAGCGGTTTGATGTGGTCAGGAAACCACCAGCTGTGGAAGGTAAATGGCTGTCATGTATTTTAGACTTGAATTTTGCTACTTCATTCAAATGTCAAGTTAACAATCAAATTTTTATATTTCACCTCTTGTTTGGGTGTGCTTTTGTTTATTTTGAGTTTTACAATTGCGTTGGATATAACCTAAATGTCTAAAAAAAATAGTCTTATAAATTTTAAAGAAATCCTATACTGAGGTGTCACTGATTATATTTCACAATATTTATTAACAAGCTGGGGTTTAATTAGCATTACTCATCAGTAAGTGACAGTATTTTCTTTTTCCTTATGTTTCATCAAGACTGGATTGCCTGTATGTCTTTAAGATTAAGCGTGCACACACTGTTACTTCGTCAATTTTGAATCTGTGGCATTCCCAGTCTCTCTAGTGTGTGCTGAATCTGTGACGGGGGTTCCTCCTATTATCCTAAACGCCTCACCTGAGAAGTGTCCAGGGAGTATCCTAGTCAGACATCCAAACCATCTCAGCTGACTCCCTTTGATGTGGAAGAGCATAAGCTCTACTGAGCTCCACTCCACTCCACTGACTGAGCTCCTCGCCCTGTTTATAAGTCTGAACTCAGACATCCTTCAGAGGAAGTTTGTTCCACCTCTTGGATTCATCAGCTTTTGGTCAATGCCCAAACTTCATTGCCATAGGAGAGGGCAGACTGACATTTTTCCCTTTGAGCTCATATCTCTTGACTGTAACAGACTAGTACAGCTTGAGCAAGACCTGGGGTGCTTTAACCTCTGCTTTAGAAGTAGCAAATATCCCCACTATTACTGAGCAGGATTTCTGGGAGGTTTAAAAATTATCTGAAGAAACTCCATATTAGTAGATGGTCTGTCTTATACAACGGCACACCCCCTGCTGACTGCCTACACAAGATGCCACAAATCTTATATAGTTGACGGTTTATCAAATGAAATTGTTTTCCCTTTATTCTCTCAGGTGCCTGTTCCAGTGTTGACTGCTGTGACGGTTAATCTCTGACTATTTTTAACCTGCACTGCTGCTGCTCTGCTCAATGAGGTACTGGTGTGAGCATCGTATTTGATTCTAAATAAAAATACAGCAAATATCGCTGGTTAATGTTATCTTTACTCTGTCAGGTACAGGGGGGCTCAGATCTATCTCTGGGCTCATGGCTCATGCTGTCTGTCCCGCTACTCGCTCCCTGGCAGAATCACTCAGGTGCGAACCTACAGTGCTCTTCATCAGCCTGGTTCATCACCACCACCACCACCACCTCCAACCAACCCTTCCCCCCCTGAAGGGAAAAAAGGAGCAGACCTTCTGAAGGAGCGTGCTTTAGCTGTCTTACAGGTATAAAAAGGCTCTTCCTCTGACTGTAACAACAAAACACAGCGAAGCAAATCTGAACACTGTCATCCTTTTTCTCTCTTCTCTTCATCTTTAAGCATGCAGGTGAGTTTGGGCGGCAGTGGGGTCAGAGGTCTGCTCAGGTAGCCACCGCCACAGTGAACCACTGGTGGGAGAAGTACGAGGAGTTTGTGGGGCTGAACGAGGTCCGCGAGGCTCAGACAAAAGTCACTGAGGTCAGTAAAAACACGGTGTCCAAGTTTAGTCTGTGCTGAAATGACTCTGTGTAGAATGAATAAGGAATGTCAGGTGCTTGTTATATAACACTCTGACAGATGTTTGTGTTTTCCAGGCTGAGGCAGCATTCATGGTGGCCAGAGGGATCGTGCGTGAGGCTCACGCTAGCCTGGAGACTCAGCAGGGCAGGCTGAAGGAGATCAGAGACCGACTGGACAGAGTCTCAAGGGAGGAGCCACACTACCTGGAGCTGGCCACAATGGAGCACAAACTCCTACAAGTGAGCTGAAGCTATTAAAATACACACAATCCCTTCCCTTGAGTCATTAAAAACTCTGAATTCAAATCAGGAAAAATATCTTAATTTTCATGTAACTTTTGTTGTAGTTTTTTTTGTTTTGTTTTGTTTTCACATGGTTTGTTCAATTCAATTCAATTCAATTTTATTTATATAGCGCCAAATCACAACAATAGTCGCCTCAAGGCGCTTAAAACTGGTGGGGGAAAAAAGATGGCCGATGAGGTCAATTTAGATTTAGTTTATAAAGTTGTGACAATTTGAATGTCACTAACCTAAAATAGAAATCAAGTCATTTTCTACTGGTCAACCAACAACTTCATCGTAGCATCAGAGACACAAGTAGAAAAACTATAAGCAGACAGTGATTCAGGACAGGTATTTGACTCTATCCTAGGTCACAGTGTTCATGCAAACCAACAGGCTTTTAGTCTTGGAGGATAACTCTGTTTTGATTAGGACTTTCACACTGCCAGGTTTTTACTATAGGATTAAAGTGGCCAAGATGATTCACTTTAATGACACACTCTCCCACATGTAATTTAGGAAGGCAGTGAGAGAGAATTAAAAGAGACAGAAAAGCTATGTCAAAGCAGCAATTATTCAGTTATTGAGAATATAATGTGTGTTACTAATATGACATTAATGACAGTAAATAACGGTAAAACACAACAGTAAAAATTAACAAAGTGCCCTTCATTTTAGGTTCTGTTTTCTTATATCCCTCTTCTGCAAACTTACCTATTTGTCATAAGGAAGGATTTAAAGCATTATCTTCCGCAATCAAGACTCACTGTATTTAATAACAAATAAATCACACAATTAAGAGCTGCTGTATAAGAAGAGACATACCAATAAACACATTCAGCTGGAAAAATAGTCAGTAATTTGCTTCATATAATAGGCTACATTAACTGCTGTCTAAAAAACTCTTAGGCATGGCAGGGACAGTAAATAGCAAAAACCACACATCAAAGTGACATCTACAGATTTACAGATGCCTTGTTTTATCTCACCGACAGTCCAAAAACCACAGAGCTTGACTTCACTGTCATGAGTGACAAGAAATACAATAAAATACTGTACTGTAGGTATGACTGGTTTGTTGGAGACTAGTAGGCATGGGTTGTTTTTAAAATCTTTGATTTTATTTTTAATTGAGGTCAAGAGTTTCATAAAAACAAGTGGTCCATCAACTGTTGGTTTATGTTTTATAGTTGGTTTGAGGTCAGAAGAGGAAGTGGATGTGCTTTTATTCAGCATTTTGAGTTAACCACAGTTCAAATTATGCAATCATACATCATTAATGATGTCGGATCATTAGATTGAATTTTACCCCACTTCTCCGTCACTGCAGGAGGAGCGCCGCCTCCGGACAGCGTACGAGAACGCAGAGGGTTCAGAGAGGGAGAAGTTTGCTTTATTTTCAGCGGCTGTTAGAGGAAGCCACGAGAAGGAGAGGACGAGAGCGGAACGCACCAAGAACTGGTCCATCATTGGCTCGGTGCTCGGAGCCCTGATCGGGGTCATGGGGTCAACATATGTGAACAGAGTCCGCCTGCAGGTGTGGAGGGGCGCTACACTAGGGGACCTCATTCAGTGCACCAATTTCTTCTACCTGAAGCGACTGTACTGGCACTGTTCCAACACCCTCCCCTAAACTCTGGGTCTTACTAAACACTCACCACAATCTGAAGCTTTTGTGGAAATTTTCCACATTTGTACCTGTTTTTGAAAAGTGTCTCATATTTTTTTTTCATGTTTTTATCTTTACTGTTATAAATGCCAACAAGAAAGAAAAAAATGAGAAATATAAATGAGAACATTTCACAAACGTTGTTGAAAATGCCCGATGAGTGAAACTGAAATGGAGTAAGTGGTGGACTTTCTCAGGAACTATACCCCTACCCAGTAGCAGTGCAGTTCCTGTTTCTGGAAGGTTTGCATGCAAAACTTACTGCCATGTTCCTTTAAGAGAGCCTTCATAAGGCCAATTTTGTCCTTAAAAACAGGTTAAGTTAGAAAAATGACTGGAGACCAGCCCCCTTTTATGTAGGCTTTTCCTTTAATATGTCACCCATCCGTAATTAACACTTACCTTTATCTGATCCTCACCAGGACAGCAGTTATTTCAGCTCATTCACATTCTCTCTTCTCCTCTGCAGGAGCTGAAGAATCTGCTGCTGGAGGCACAGAAAGGTCCAGAGAGCCTGCAGGAAGCCCTGAAAATCCAGGCTGGAAACCATCGGTCCCAGCAGGGCGAGCTCCGAACGCTCATCGACAGTCTCAGAGTTGCTCTGAGTGAAGCCTTCGCACAGAGGAGCGCTGTTCGCCAGGACAAAGAAGGCACAGCCCCACAGTCGCCCTCTGTGTCTGTTTCAGCCTTAAAAGACTTCCACACAGGAAGCCAAAGGACCGAGTCGCTTTTGGAGTCCCTGCCACCAGAACTGGGAAAACTGGAACGAGGGCTTGGGAGAATTGAAAGTGAAGTGTCAACAGTGAGGAAGCTGCTGGAGACCAAACCACAGCTTCAGACACAAGCTGGTCAGCTGCTGCACGAGAGACCAGAGAGAGTCGAGTCTGAGGCGGTGGTGAGGAGTCTGGAGGAGACCCAGAGGACTCTGGGAGAACAAATCAGGACCACCAATCTGTATAATGCAGTGTTTGCCTACACCGCCACCGCCATCACCATCTCTGCCGTCTACCTGCTGCTCAGAGGAACTGGTTAGACAGATTACCTCCAGTTTGAATATGTAAATGTACGGGAACACTGTCAGGCGCTGGGAGTAATAATCTGAACAAATAAGTGCAAATTACAAACCACAGTGAACTCAGTTTGTCTTTGACTTCTTGTAACTGCTTCTAAATATTTTAAATTCACTGATCTCAAGATGGCAGATAAACAGGAGCACTGTTGGTATATGTGATTGTCACGTTTAGCAGTTTAGAAAAGAATCCCACATGACAACAACTAAAAATAATGTTTGTCGTCTAAACTGAACAAACCGCTGAATCAGACTTCTCAACAAATACCCACAGGAAACTTGAGTCAGGGCTTATTATAGTTTAGCATTATAGGGGGAAAAAAAGAATAATAATAAGTAAAAGGTAGACTTCTGAAGAATATAAATTAACTGATGTGATATTCTGTACTTGTACAGTTACAAAACTATAGTAAGTCTGACTTGAGTTCTTCATCACATTGTTTAGGTGACTTGGGTTGATTGATTAGCTGATTCAGAGACTTTCATGGGCCCTATTATTCATTGGGGTTCCCTGCTTCTTGCCCATATTCATTCTCTCATGTCTTTAGCTGCTAATTTTTCCACTACATTTAAAAGCCGGTCTCTAAATGTCTCTGTGTGTTGTTTGGTACTAAGGACGTAAATACACTTCAGAGCTTTCTCGTCTGAAATCAGCTGCCTGCTGTGGCTAAAAATAATGCTACCAGGGCAGAGTTAGATAAACAATAAGCTTCATGAATTATGATAACTTCAAGGCCAGTATTGGCAAACTTTTGTGGTGCATATATCCTATATGCTTATCTTTCCATTATACTTTAATTATAAATCACAAATTGCAAAAAACTGCCAAAATGCATCTTTCTGTGAAAGAATTCAGAGTTTCTGTACTTTGTTCTCTGTGTGTTTTTCCAGTAGCTCAAAAATAATGAAATCAAGACCTGTAGCTGTCAACATCGTCAAACAGGAGTAGAACATAATCAGTGGGACATAATGAGATGTGGGGCCAGGTTATTGCAGTGCCATGTGAGTTTTCAGCACCTTGATTCAGCCTTATAATCGTCAGCCTTGGATGTAGTTAGTTGACCAGCTGAACCTCAGAGGGACCACATCACAGGTCATGATTGCGCCACTGGCATTCACCTCCAAGCTAAAGCAAGACGGAAAACTGAAGTCAGCTGAGCTTAATTTTAGTGTGTAAGAAAGGACGTGTTTATTTGGATTTAGATCTGAAAACCTATATCTTTGATTTCATGGGACATAATATCGTGTTTAAGATGAGGATAAATATAGAAACGAACATTAATGAGAACTGGGTTTTCATTAACGTGCGAAAAGCCGCTGAGTCGGACCTCAAAATGCATTTTGTTCTTTAGATAAAACAAAATATTTACGAGAGAACGACCAGACTATGCACTGCAGTGTAACACCCTCTTAACCCTTTCCAGTACTTGAACCCGTGTGCCGTCATGTTGGTGTTGGGCTGGTATGTAGCTGATGATGTGTGCTGTACTGAGCGATGATCCCTGTTTATTAAACGTCCATATGAAGAAACTGCTGTTGCAGAGAGTGATTTACAGGCTAACACTGAATGTCTGTCTTCCTTTGTTTACCTGAAGGACTGATGAAAGAAAAATAGTCTTTAAATGGCTCTTATGTCTGAATAATAACACTAAATACAAATATATTCAGTTTGTTATCATTCACCACAGCAAACATAGAAATTCTTCATGATGAAAGACATTTTATACACACAAAAAAGCCTAAATCATACATCTGTCGCAGATCAGCTTTTAAAACTTCTGAAACAAAACTTTCAGGCTTAATGTGTAATGCCCTCTGACACCAGAAGGGGGCAGACGCTTAACACTGATAGAGCACGTTACTCTCAACTTTCTCCAGTCTGCTGAAGAAGTCAGGAGAGGAGAGGCAGCTATGACGCTGCTTTTTATCGCCACAGCACACTGTGCTCATTCAAGGGAGGGGACGCTTATCTGGAATGACCTTACAGCCCTTAAAGACGACCTTTTATGCTCATTACCAGCTCTGTATTTTTATTATTGGCCTTTGTACAGGTCACAGTTCAAAATAAAACTTTTTAAAAATCTTTGTATTACTCTGAATTTGTTCTGAATTGCGTGCATTGTTTATCCTTCTCTTTTAAAAATGAAAGCGAATGTGAGTACATCCTTGCAGCTAAAATATTTCACATGTTGTGAAAACGAGAAAAGTTTGAGTGTTCAAGCGTCCACATACTTTTGGCGCGTCCCTTTGTAAATCTACCGCAGCAGGTGTTGGTCTTTGTTTAGCACAATGACACACGCGCACTCCATTTTTATTAACTGATTAATGTTGATGGTGATTTGGAAAATAAACTTGTGCTTAAAGCTCTTTAAAGCTCAGTAAACATTTTGGGCTGAGAAGGATTCCAATTTTAATCGTGGCAAAGCGTTTTGGCTCAGAAACAAAGTATTCATGGAGTGAGCTCATCAGATCTCTGACTGGGGCTACATTACAACAAACCGAATCCCAGAGAGAAATGAAGACATTTGAGCATGGTGGGAAAACAGGTGCCAAGGAAGAAGGATGTGTCAAACAAAAGCAAAGCATTCCTCCTTAGAGGAAACAGAGTTAGCGCTTAAAACTCGGTGCATGTTGGGTCATCTGTTAAGAGCAAAGATCTCCCTAAAATTTGAAATTGCAGTGTTCTTTCAGCAAATTGAATCGTATCACAAAAACACCACAAAATAGAGATGAGCTACATTAAGAAGTAACATTTATTATTAATTCAAAGTCAGTGTGTGATGATCACATCTATAATGTTTGACCTTTTCCTTTCTTGTTCCTGACTTTATGCCAATAAGGTCCCAAAGACACACATCCAAGCATCATGGTGCTGTTCTCGTGACTGAAAATCTCTCAACAGCAAACATATTGTATGCTTGACTTTTTTCCTTGAAACTATGCCGTCACAAGTTTCTCTCAAGGCAGCAGAAACAGCCTCATGATGATTTGACATCTCTTCTTCATCTCGTCTTCATGGAACGTGCTGAAGTCAGATCTGGATTAAGCAGCAACCTCCAGGGCTGAAAAGTGGGAACACTGCTGTCTTTGTGGTCTTGTTGTATTTTGGGGCATTCTGAAAAGAATTGTCTGAATAACAATATGACTTCCTGTAAAGTACGGGCCATGTGCTTCAGTTTGTCCCCCTGCACTAATTAGCAGGTATCTGTGTCACTACATTTTAGCTGTGCAGATCATGGACCAGCTAACCAATCTTGCCAGGCTAGTCTCTGGACACGAGTCCAGAGACTAGCCAGGAAAACAGCCTATGGATAAGTTTCAGATTGCCAGTTTGGCAAAAATGGTTGGAGTATTCCTAATTTTGACATCAAAAAGTTGTAGAGTGAAGGAAGCTCCTGAAGCTGGAATTTCAGTGTTGTCTCCCTCAGTCATGTAGCTTGACAAAAATTGTAAATGGCATGGTCTCATAATGCTTCTTCATTACATACACAACAAGATGAGACACTGTGTAAAATTTAGATGAAAACAGAATGAAATGCTTTGCAAATTTCCAGCAGTGCCCACTCCCACACACAGTGTACCCTTGATGCAGTATCTTTTCTTAAACTTGATAAGATCAACCATTCTCTCTGAGGCAAATTCCAAAAGTTCTCAGACAAGTGTCGACCCTTCCTGACCTATTTTAGGTCATTATAATCTCATGATAGTGCGACTTCACTCCTTGCCCTCCCCCCTTTCTCCTTTCTCCTTTAATTCATTTTTTTTAAATTTGCTCTCTCTGTTATTATTGATTTTGAAATTAAAACCAAAGTACAGTAAGAGGGGAAAGATGTAAATGTGTTAGTATGTAAATATATCAAACAGAGTATGAAAGACAGAATGCAAATAAAACAATAAGCAGAGGAGGAAGAAGAGGAACAGAGACACTGAAGGGCTCAGAATAATGTGAGGGGGAGGGAAAAGGCCGGTAACGTGCCTCCTCACATGATAGCGGTATCCAGGTCACCCACTTCAGCCAATCTGTGTGAGAGAGAGAGAGAAAAAACTCAAATGCCGATAAGCTCACAAGCTGTTCTTTATTGATATTATGTTTTCATTGCACTGTCTTCTGAATTCGCAGCCACACTGTAGCGTTTTTGTTCCAGCGAGTCCTACTCAAAGAAGGCGCACACGGCTGCACAAACCATTTTACTCACAGTTCGTGAGCTTAGGCTTTCAGTGTCACCGCTTTGAAGCAACATTAAATACATTTAGAAGATTTGTGTCAGTATTCATAAATAAAGTTTAGAACTATGTGTTAAATGTTAATGTGATGTGAAGGGTTGGTCTTTTGTGACAGCATGCACCCACAGAAACCAGCAGCATTTCAGCAAGAATGAATCACATGGATCACCTTAAAGAAACTCAAAGCAAAATCAGTTGAAAGTCAAATTTCCCATTTTTCCTAAAAACTACCAGATTTCATTCTAAGGATAAAAGTGTAATGCCACATCAACTGTTTGAATCAGTTTCAGCAAAAACACTCTTCAGGTTCGGACGCAGGGAAATTCTTTTACTTAAATTCAACGAGGAAGATCAATTTTCTCTTGCCTCTGTTCCTTTTAATGGTTGAGCTATTTGTGCTGCTCTATTTTCTGTTTTGCTACGCTGTCAAAATCATCTCATTCAAAATTTTACATCACTGCTTTTGTCCAATAATCTGTCTGTCTGAATTCTTCAAAGGAATCAGCCTCTAGTCCCCGTTTGTTTAAATTCACTGTGATCTGTCTCTTTCCCTTTCAGCACATCGGTCATATCGGTCTCCTCTCCATCTCCACTTTTGTTTGGGTTATTTCCATCCAATCTCCATCAGACATCACACATTTTTCTTGTTCCTTCTGAATGATAACTGCATATTGAAACAAGTTCAAAAGGAGAAAACCCAAATACAGCAAAGTGGAGTGAGCTTCAGTTAAAGAATGCAAAAACAGTGAGACAGGCCACAAAATACAACACAACAGAGTTTAAGATAAAGGCAAAGGCTGGTAAAAAAAAAAAAAAAAGTGTGTGTGTGTGTGTGTGTGTGTGTGTGTGTGTGTGTGTGGGTGTGGGGGGGTGTGTGTGTGGGTGTGTGTGTGTGTGTGGGGGTGGGGGGGGGAGGGGGGGGGAGGGGGG
>VVHJ01028451.1:4948-15837 GCA_015107715.1 Tylochromis polylepis
GTGTGTGTGTGTGTGTGTGTGTGTGTGTGTGTGTGTGTGTGTGTGTGTGTGTGTGGGTGTGTGGGTGTGTGTGTGTGTGTGAAAACTGTGTGCTTCAGATCACTTGATGTAAAAGGGGTTAGAGCCTTTCAGTGTCATCAGGTAACTGATGGACTGAGGAGAGAAATGAGACTTTGTGTCCATAACGTGCCAGTTTTCCTGAGATCTGGACGGTCATGTTATAGATGGACCCTTGCGAGATGTCTGGGCTCATCCTGAGCACTCTTCTGTTCCACAGAAGGAGTGAGTACAGAACCACAGTCTCACATGGCTTCATATCTACTAACATAATTAGGCTGCAGGGTATCATGTTTGACTTGAATTTGGAATAAGAAAGCAGTTGTACACTGTCAGAAAAAATAAGTACAGTAAAAGTCTATTTCCGTCCCTGCTGGTCTGTTCAAGGTAAATGTACCACTTTGGACAAATTAATGAATCTCAAGGTAATTATGTAACTTTTCTAAGGTACAAAATGGTGTGTGATCCCAAACAATAAAAGATACATTTGTAAAACCAAAAGAAATGAGGTAAAATCTTAATTTTACTTTTAGGTTCCACTGATTATTTAACATAAATAAAAACCCTTTGATCCACTCTGATGGGTTTTATTCTGTAGCTGTGTCACATATAAGCCATCATAGCTGTGATGAGAGGAACTGGGTACAAGAAGGTGTACAATAAGCTACTTCATTTCCGGAGAGTGTCAGCTCTGAGCCAGCCTTTAAGATAGCCACTCAGGGCTATCTCGCTGAATAGGAATTCAGAGAATCGCCACAAAAGATTCTGAGCTCTTCATTTCTTCAAAAAAGAGAAACCGGAAGAGGAGAAAAGCCTCAGATAATATTAGAAGAGAACAGGTGAAGGAAAACCTTGCAACACTGTTCCTGTAGAATTGTGACAATGACATCCATGTGTTTTAGATGCATATGCTTGCACTACCAATTTCAGTTACTGAAAAAATTTATCACCAGAGTTGTCCTCCTGATGATTTTTTTAAAGCAATTAAGCTTAAAACATAGTGGCTCAATTACAGCGTTCTCAATCCAGGGGCGCTTTGGCAAAATACCAAAGACTGCAATGGGAAATTTATTCCTCCAACAAAATATTCTGCTGCCCTTGTGAACTCCATCACATCAGCCAATCTCACAGTGCTCGGTTAGCAAGATTTAAAGCTGCATTTCTGCAGTACAATTATTAAAACGGCCAGGAAAGGTTACTCAGAAGCGGATGATTTAGGGGGAATCTGGAAATTTAATTTAAACTTTCTAACTTCTCATATCTTAAAACAATGAGTATACAAAATAATAGAAAACAGAATCAACCATTGCTACTTATATTTATATTGCAAAACATATTTTTCTTAGTCATGTTTAATCCCAGCAGTTACACCTCATCAAACTCTTTAATTATTATAAACTTCCTTCTAGATGTTTCAGGCCAACTTTTCTACTCTACATAATGTAAAAGTCATTATTTTGGTCACTACCAAGAGCTCATAAGCAAACAGATCAGGCTTCAAACCACAAATGACCACAGTTTGATCGACAGCAAAACACTGACATAAATCTAGGACCAAAATGTAAATTCAAAGATTTCCACAACGCCTTGCATATTGTAAAATAAATAAATAAACTAATAAGATGACGTGGCGGAGATGTGGTCCCTGGCTCAGCTGCAGAGGAGGGGTGGCGCAGTGAGCTCAAGGGGCAGTGCCAGGGAGGTTGGAGGTACAGGTGCACAGAATTAGACTAATGAGGTTTCTCCCTTATATACAGTGAAGCAGGAGACCGACTGGAAAGCTGGTGGACTGGGTGTTGAACCATACTGTCACAGCTGCGACGGCAGTCGTGTGAAGGTAGGAAAAGGACCCAAGTACAGGCACTGGTTTGCAGTGAGTGAAACTTTATTAGCGGGAGGTGAGGACATAAACAGAAGATAGGATACAAGAAAGCCTAAACTGGGAAAAACTAATAGACAAACCTGAAACTATCGCACACAGGAAGACACGCAGAGTTAACACAGGGAAGACGAGCAAGATGACGAGCAACGGACCAGCAACGAACACAAGAAAACACTCGCTATATATACACAGAGGATAATGAGGGAACTGGTTAGTGTATTCAGTTTTGCCTTCCTGTGTTGTCTTGTTAATTAGGTTCAGCTGTGTCTCCCTCCTGTGTCCAAAGACACAGACCTTCAAAGTAAAACAGGAAACACACAGACTGAACATACAGACTCAGGGACACGAAACAAAGGGAGCACAGAGGACAGGGACCAAAACCTAAGAATTAGAAAGACAGAACAGAAAACCCTAAGTCACAAAATAAACTTAACCAAAAACGCAAAACACTGGGTCGCAGACCCAGGACCGTGACACATACAGCAGCAAACGTGTGATATTGCAATAAACGCTCCTCAAATGTGGAAAACACGCTAGCATGTCAGGTCAGTTTTTACAGATGGATTTCAGGACACTTCATCAGAGCTGTTTCCAACCAGATACACTCCATGGTAAAACACACACAAAAAAATCAAGTTATCATATATATTTTTACATAATCGTATGTTTTGCTGTCTGAAGCAAAAGTGCCTGACAATCCTTTTCCAAACTGCAGACACAGATTGTGTCCACTCATTTAAAAAATCACAAAAAAAATAGTAAAAAAGGCCTCTTCATGCTTTTTCATTTCTGCAGGTTGGAAGCTCACAAAAGTTGGAATTGAAATCTAGATGCACTGATCAGATTTCAAACCTGTTCTTTGGAGATTAGTCTATTGAGCCTATTGATGAACAAATCCCTGTTGTTTACCTAACATGTTTTTACTAAAAGAAAAAAAGTATCATATTAATCATACATAAGTTTAAATGTGAGATAAAGGTGTGTGTGTGTGTGTGTGTGTGTGTGTGTGTGTGTGTGTGTGTGTAAAGGAGGAATAGGAAGGGAAAGAGTTATAAGAGGGAAAGAAATATATGTCTTATCCAGAATTACTGAGACCCTTGCTGAAGATGAGCCAAAAAGCTGTAAAAAGTAATGAGCTAATCTTCACTAAGGCCACCAATAATTCTGGAGGGCACAGTAAAACCACAGTAACATGCTGAATTGAAGATGTGCTGTCATGGATATTATTTATATGTTCAGGAGGAGTCACTCTCAGGCCTGGCAGGCACACAGAAAGACAAAGAAGAGAGGATGGGTGAGAAAATGTAGCCGTTTCGAAAAACTGAAAAGACAGACAACATGTGGGTTTCCATTATTAACATTATCATAACAAATGTAGCTTTCTTCAGTAACTTCAAATATCAGCCAAGTAAAAACTCCTGAACCAAAGTGAATGTACGATGTACTAGGAGAAGGGAGAGAGCAAACAGAGAATGAAGTATTAAGGGCTGTTTTGCTGAGGGCCACTCCAGCTGTTCTTTTAGCTTTGAGATGTTCCAAAGCCTCAGGCAGTGATCACACTGACAAACCCTGAGAACAAATGTACAGTTTTCAACCGATTTATACCCATTAACAGGATGCCCGCAGGTACTAAGTGTTGTGCTGAGGAAAGGGTGATTCTTTTACTGAAAAATAAGCCACAAGAAGTTTCAGATGTTTAACAATTACACTAGCCTACATACCTTTAATGGTAATGGTAAACTGAGACCAAGTTCCATTCAATTTCTTTAACATAAATTCAATACAACAAAGCATTTGCCAGTACTGTACAACAGGTACACTGCTATTCTACAATGTACCTATTGTTATTGACAAAAGCATTGTATTACTGTAGAAATATTAAATATAGACAGAGTTTTAAGTTGTTCAGAAGTATTAGGCTTTCAGATTACAGTTTTTCTGTTATACTGCCTGGAGACAGAAAAATGAACTAAACAATTTTTTTTCCAGCAGGTTCTCTGCTGCCTCCTCGAACACAAGCTCTGGCCTCCACACACTCACATTATTTTCAGTGATTAAGCCCTTTTTCCTCAAAGCCAACTTCGTGGATCAGACCCCCCTTGAACATTTGATAAATACCCCTGCTTGACTGTTACTTCTGGCCAGGTATCGGGAAACATCTGGACAAACTACAACAAAGCAAGGCTTTTGGCCCTGATAGTATCGACCCCAAGGTTCTGATGACTTGTGCTAGCCAGCTGTCTGTGATCCTCACAGTCACATTTACAACCCAAGTCTGAACCAGACAGTCTTGAAAACGCATCCTTTGCTGTCCTTGTACTGAAGAGCATCATTAGAGCATCATTATCATTATCCTCCATCATTATCCAGCACCTTCATCACCTTCACATGATGAAGGTGCTAGAGAGACTATTTTTGGCCCACCTAAGACCAAAGGTCAAAACATCTGTGATCCTCTACATGCTGCAGAGAATGCAAGTCCTATCTAGAAAGTAACTACTGCACAGTGAGGATCACCTTCTTTGATTGTGCAATGATTAGAAGTATAAGTGACTGGCTTTAGGAGGAATACAGCATACTAGTGGATGGTTTTGTAGATGATTTTTTTTTCTTCTGAATGTAAATAAGTCCAGAGAGATCATCATTAGATGACAGAGGTTGGCTACATGGCCTCTGAATATCCTGGGACAGAATTTTGATGTGGAGGAGTATAGGTGGGAGATCCCAGCAAACATGACTGAAATCCCAATGACATCCCTCTGGTCCAAACTGGCTGCAATGTGACAACAAAAACTGAACCTGAGACTAAAATTTCATTTGAAGCATTGTGAAGTTAACACACTGGAGTCTTTCAGATATCTCCACCATCTGTGACGTCAGTATCGTGGACTGAGGAATGCTCTTCTTTTACTTGGTAGGATAACAAGAAGAGGTCGTGGGATTGAGTCAAACTTGTTAGGAAACTCAAAAAATAAAAAATAAGCATCTTTGTTTTGTTCTAATCAACAAAGACATAGTAGAAAATATATCTTCAATGTTGCCAAGACATCACTGTTAGACTTTCTAGTAAGAAAAAAAAAAAATTCTGTGTTGAAGATTTAACTCAAACCAACATAATGGGAATGTCTGCAATGTCAGTTCAACTTTTTGGAACTATTTTTCAATCATGACTAAAGTTGCCGAAGAGACAGCTGATGTTAAGGTGCTTGCTGGGTTGCTGTGGTTTGTTGAGGGAGTGGTATTGGAGCTGTAGCTGTACAGACTGAATAAATTAATCAGGAAGGCTGGGTCTGTGATTTGTTGCAAACTGGACTTGGAATAAAATGTATTATATGACTGCACATTCTGAGGCTTAAAGCATTTATTAAGACTGTTTGACAATTACTTTGCAAGCTACCATAGAGGTGGGGTACATCCTGGACAGGTCACCAAAGGCTCCAGCATATATTCCATCCAGGATGGAATATAGTGCAAATTTACATTTTTAAAGCAAACCATAATAAAACACAACCGATAAACAACCAAATTTACAATTTAATTCATTAATAATCAGAGGTAGCACCTTGCTGGGTTTTTAAATCCCTACCTTTTAATCCCTTTACTGCCTTAATGAAGTCTAAACGCTGAAGTCTAAAGTTTATACCCTGAAATTTCCCTACCCTGGTTATAGGTTGGCTCTCAGAGGTATTAGTATGTACAGTGTTCATCTGTACCTACTATAAATGGTTCTATAATTTTTAACAGCAATTTGTTCCACTCTAGGCAACTCGCTATGATACTGATAGCGGGCTTTGCAAGTTGGCTGAGATTAAGAGCAGTTATACTATATTTCATCTGTGACCTGTGGTCATGTCAGAGCAGATGAAAATGAAGCATCTACAGCAATACTAGCATAACAGGAGGAAAAGAGTCACAAAAGCTGAAGATAATATCACCAGGCACTAATGCACTCTCAGCTGGGCAACCCTTCAATTTAATAATATGCTCTAGACCTGCTGTTCTCAAACTGTGGGAATGGCCCCCCTGGGGTGCATGAAGTAGCTGGAGGGGCGATTGGATGACTGGGGAAAAACCTGCAGTGACGCTAAATTGAATGAATATAATGAACATGAATTTGTTGATGGTAGCCGGCCTGACCTTTATTCCTCTAAAATTTGAGTTGGATGCTTTTTGAGAAACCGCTTCCCTTTATTGTTAATAACTGAAAAAAAAAAAAAAATGTTTTGTGGTACATGACCTCCTTTTGGCTGTTAAATGGGACATGCCATTAGATATTAAAACAATACCTATGTATGGGCTGATAACGTCCGTATTAAATTTTTCTGTGTGAAATCAGGATCCACTCGTGTCAAATGTGTTCTTTCCCGTTTCCTTTTCGTCCTCGCTCTTTTTTCCCCACTCATGCACCTTCTTCCTCCCCCCTCCCTGTTGTGCTTCTTTCTCCTTTCATTAGCAGAACAGGAAATGGGCCCTCTACTCCCCAGGGAAAGCTATTAAAACATAATAATATGCCTTTTCCCACCTCTCTTTTTTTTTTTGGTCTCTTCAGCTGTCTTTTTTCCTCTAGCACTTCTTGGCTCTCACCTTTATAGATGATGGATGAAGATGTTGAAATTGGCAATGTTAACAATGACCTTATAAAGAAGATGCAAAGCATCAACATTTACTTTCCTATTACAGGTGCTAATGAAGTCGTACACCTTAGGCAACCACTCTGTACGCAAAATAAAATACATTTGAAGAGAAATGATAATAATTAACACTGCGCGAAAGAGAGAAAAAAAACAGTTAATTTCTGAGAGACATTCGCATGCTCTATCATTAAAACATGCCAAGTAATAATTTGTATTGGGAGGTCTTTCTTAAAGTGTAATTATCGTAAGTGCATTGTGGGAGCATGCAGCAGTAGCGTTGATTCTTTTTTTTCTCTGCAGTGGATACAGATGGCATGCATGCATAGATAAACAGTACCTTGTACCCTGCGGCCCCTTAAACACATAAACACCGCTCTATTTAGAAACACAAAAGGTATTGTTAGCAGACGGCTCGCAAACCGCCCAGAGACAAATCAAAGTGGAGGTAATGATGTTGAACACTCAGCCTGTATTCCCCTCCACACAATAATTAATGTAGATATAAATGAACATGATGCAGGGACACATGCCCTCACGGTGGTAAATACAGAGGGTGGAAGTCTTTCAAATGGATAAGTGTCCTTTTGAAAAACTTTATTCATTGAGGGTGTAACCATTATTTCAAGGTAAATCCAATTGATATGTGAAAACTGATAAATGTTTATCTCTGGCTACCCTGAGTAAAGGCAAGTTTCTGCTCATTGTTGTGTAGCGTGAGATTGTGTAGAGTATACAAAAAGCACTGGCTTGTCACACTTTTCTCCAAATGGCATTTTAAAACCTGAAAGGCTGATGATTGTGACACCAGGCACTCTTCTTAGTTGTCAGATTGCTCATCCTCATCTTCTTTCCTTCACTTCTTGTTCCCTCCAACCACAGAGCAAAATGAGACAGCCTTCGTTTGAAAGTGATGCCAATTAAATATGATGTTAACACAGCTGCACTGTCTGTTTAATGTTTTACTACAGCCGTTTTATGTCAGATAAGCATAACAATCTCTATGACAACTCATTTAAAGTCGTCATGAAGACCACTGTGCTTATATTTGTTGAAAGGTATTCATAATACCTCATTTACCACACAGCCACGTGTGTTAAAGGGTAAAAAAGTTGGATCTCAGAGTTTAATGTTATAAATAACTAAAATCATTTTAGAATCAAAAGGACTGCTTACTTTGGTTTGTAACTTCCAGTTGTGTGTCACACTTTTTTTTTATACAGCAAATGACAAGGGGCACACATAAGTATCTTAAACCTTTGGGTTTTGCCAAGTGTCCTGTGTCTGGTTGATGCATTTTAGGACTTCAGACATGCTTCAAGCACACTGAGGTTACAAGAGGACATGGCTCAAACACTACCACTTGTACTTGTACACATGCAACATAAACCGGAAGCAAAAAGCATTCTCCTTCAAAGTAAAAGTTGCCAAATGGTCACAAGCAGATCTCTAGGCATGTGGTGTTCTTTTTAACAGCTTCAGTGTAAAACATGTACATTCCAGTTTCTCTGTTTTTATTGGATTCTGTGCACGTAGTTGTGTAGGATGATGAGTACGACCATAGTAACACTGGATTTTATGGATGAATACAAGGGCGCAAATGGAGTTGCACTGGTGCGCGTATACTTTTAAATGATGCTAAAGTGTCATGCCAGGTGTGTGGGCATGCTTCTAAATGACTGTTCGGTAGGCAGTAAATAAATGCTGCTGGTATTCAATAGCCGAGCAAAGCTTCTGTGTTCTGTTCAGCTGAGAGACTGAGGTTAGCTCTGAAGTTATCGACAGCTTCAGTCTGGAGCTTTAGAGCAATTATTCCTCTGAAACCTAACTGTAATGTAGAGAATGAAGCACAGTCATTCCATAAAACATCTGAGTGATGTTGGATTTAGCTAGCAAGAGTCAAAGTTATTTCACTTGTATTGTACAGAGATTACAAACAGATGCCTAGAATTGCTGTTAAATATTAAATTTAAATGTATATTTGAGTCATAGTAATTTTTTTTATTTTTATAGTTGAGTACATGGAATTAAAACAAACTCCAGTGTGAGGATGATACTCTTAGACAAGCACATGTGAACTGAATCAACATAATCTCACAAATAGTTATTTAGGTCAACATTGCAATTAATTTTCATGTGACACAGTCCTGGAGACCTGTGAAGATGGCACTTTTAGTCTGGAAAAAAAAAACAAACAAAAACATGCCAATGGCTTTCAGTAATGAAGAAAAAATTTTACTTTATAATTGAGATATCTGCTTTGTGTTCACTACAGTGAAAGAAGGCAAAGAATACCTAGTGAATTATTTATGCAGTACACTTGGAATCAATTTTCTGCTGTTAAAGATCTTGGGAAGAAATTTTACGTATCTAATAATTTACATGGACTTCATTTTTAATGCAGTGCTTGCAAATTGTTTAATTTCAGCATCACTGCACTCTCTTTCCTCTAAAAGAAATGCAGTAAGTGGAATCTCCTCTCTAGTGATTTTTAGATTTATTTTAAGCTATAAATTAGAGATAGAAGAACAACCCTACTGTATTTTTTAACACACTCTTCACATATTGAAGGAGAGACTCAAAGAGTGAAAATGAAGAGTTCAACAATTGCTTTTGAAAAGGGGTGGAAAAAAAACTGAAAAAGAAAACTTTCAACTGTCACCAATGCCTGGCTTTAATTGGCCAACCACCATCTTGACTGAGGGCAGATTCTCTTGATTACCCTGGGAAATCTCGAATTTCAAGCTTGTGTTTGAGTGCTTTGATATGCGGCTGTAACGGCCTCCACTAAAAGGGCTTCCCATCAGATGTTAGATCTGGCTGCAAGTATTTTTTCCCATTCAGCCACCAAAGCATTAGTGAAGTCAGCCACTGATGCATAAGGCCTGATAGACAGGCGACCTTCCAAGTTATCCCAGAGGTGTATCTGGTCTTTAAGTCTGACGTCATTAGTCGTTTCCGGGTCCAAACTCCGCTTCAGGTCCCAAAGTCAAACAAACACTGCGGCATCATTGAGAGTTAAAAAAACTGTCTAAATTCTTTCATCTGTAATAAAATGATCAGTGTGGCTGCTCTACCAGGTGTAACCATGAAGTTAAACATCCAGGCATCCATGAAAAACAGGATTTATGAAATTTAATGGAGTTCGAAGTTAGCAGGGAGCTAGCTCGCTAGTTTCCATCAAAAGATGATACACCATGTTCTGACTGAGGGATTTCTGAAAGATTCAAACGTACAGCTCTGCTATCACTTCAGACATAAATGAAGACAGGAAACTAAACAGCAGTGACGTTTGTAGGGTTACTGAAGTTAGGCTAGCTGGTATGTAATGATGTGCTATGTGGTGGCTAGCTACACAGCTATGGTTAGGATAATATAAACACAGTGAAGCTGGAGGATGAACACTAACTTTTTTCCACTCAATATAAAAGTTAACGCGAGGGTTCCTGATGGTTAGGGACAAATGCAACTGCATGGCAGGATG
Organism: Tylochromis polylepis; assembly: GCA_015107715.1. Classification (NCBI taxonomy): domain Eukaryota; kingdom Metazoa; phylum Chordata; class Actinopteri; order Cichliformes; family Cichlidae; genus Tylochromis; species Tylochromis polylepis. The sequence goes on from VVHJ01028451.1 coordinate 15,003, forward strand.
CTGTAAACGGACCAAACTTCAGTCAGGAGAACAACTGAGATAATCCATCCACAATACGAGGTTAGTCATTAATATACTGCTGCATGGGCTGGGCTGTAGTTACATCGTAAGGTTTTAAAAACTGAGCTTTAAAATGAACAGTGGTAATAAAAACCGAGAGAGGCCGACAGTGATCACTGACTGTTTTTAGGGGCTTGTTCAGATTAAATAGAACAAGATACAAAGCATTAAAACATGTTAAAAACACAAAAGCCTTAATAAATGCAGAGTAGTTTGGGCCCGGAAGCAGGGTTCATCACGTCATCATTTAATAACCAAATAGCACGGCTGAGTTCAGGGTTCTCTGCAAGGTAGTGAGGTTGTGTACACCAAACTAAAAACGCCATTTTATGCTAAACTGATCAGTGCCTTCTACAAACCACAAGCCATTTAAAACAGATGAGATGAGGGGGTCCTCAAACTTTTTTTTCCCCACATTCACACTTTACTGTTGCCTCCCTCACATCCTTTTCATTCCTCACCACCTCATCCTCTTTAACCTTCCCTCACCTAACTAATCATTAGCTGTGGCCAGACAGACATAAGATAAGACGGGTTTCAGATAAGACTGATGCTTACGCCTCTTCTGTCTTTTCCCCCTCAAAACCACCCCACTCCGTCACCATCTTCATCATTTCCCACACCTAACTAAGCCTCATCATTAGCTGCAGTCTGCTAGGCATCACACAGAACCCGCTTCATTAAGATTGGAGTTTGGCATTTGCTTTCCATGGGCATCTCTCCTTTTCCTGTCTCTCATTCTATTTGATTTTTTTTTTTTTTTTTAACTACAGCA
>VVHJ01028456.1:0-16027 GCA_015107715.1 Tylochromis polylepis
GAAGTGGTCTGTGGTCACCACCTGCAGAACCACTCCTTTATTGGGGATGTCTTGCTAATTGCCTATAATTTCCACGTGTTGTCTATTCCATTTGCACAACAGCATGTGAAATTGATTGTCAGTCAGTGTTGCTTCCTAAGTGGACAGTTTGGTTTCACAGACGTGTGATTGACTTGGAGTTACATTGTGTTGTTTAAGTGTTCCCTTTATTTTTTTTGAGCAGTGTAGTTTCAGAGTTAGACTTAAGGGTAGTATCTGGGTCCAGTCATTTATCCAACCCTTTTTATAGAATTTATAACTTTTTGGATCACCCGCATGGAAAGTCTTTTGATCCCTCTGAAATTCAACTCATCATAAATGCTATTTATGCTATTTACCTAACCTTATATTCTGGAAAAAGATCAAGATGAATTAAAAAATACATAAATAGTTTTAGAATTATTATCTTCCTTGTTTCCTGACTTGGGAGAACAACCTAATAAAAATAAAAAATAAATATTCTGATTGCCTATGGTTACAGTGAGGATTAGGTTCAGCTAAAGTTTTGCTGTGATTTACACACTAGACATGCTAATCAAGTGCATGAAGTCTGGCCTTTTTCTTTTTCAAAGAAAATTTACAAAGAAAAAAAGAAAACCACACTCTTAACACTACATGGGACAGCAACACCTTAAAGTTGTTAACCTTGTTAGGAGTAAAGCTGTGTCTGAAAGAAAGTGACTCTTCAGTGGTGCATCGCTTTAAAGCTGACCTTTGGTGGCTAGTGGACATGCAAGTTGCCTAGGTAACCCTCTAATGTACTTGACTCCAGCCTGAGCCTTAACACTGCCCTTTTGAGACAACCAAAAAGTACTTTTGTGGAAAAACCATGTAAGTATGTTTTTATGTAAATAGTTTTTCAATGTACATCATTTTTGGTCTCCTGATTACCAAACCGATACACAGTGTATTTACTTCTGATTGGCTCTCGTCTCTCTGGAATATTTTCATCTCATTTTTATTCGTGACGAAAGTGTCATTGCATTTCATCATGGTTGTGAGGGAAACTATGACAAAAATTATTGGTCAATGAAATTAACACTGATCTTAAGGCCAGGCGAGACACAATAGACTGTTAGAAGTGAGGAATATCTGTCTAAAAAGGATGAATAGTGCCACAGAAATGAGAGAAAACAGAAAAAGTCAAAGTTACAATGAGAAGAAAATCAAGAAGAAGCTTTGGTCATGTGGACCTGACGGGCGGTGTGGTGGGGTGTGAAAGGCAGATGGGAGAGGCAGGAGCATCAGTCTTTTCCAGCTGCTAGCTGGCACAAACACTGATGACAAGGTTACAACCCTTTCACTTTTTTTGTCCCCTCTCTCTCGTTCTCTGTTTAGCTTTCCACTTCATTTTCTCCGTATGTCATTCTTCCTCTACCACATCTCTTGTGCCGACGTTGCATGTTCTATGTGACATTTGCTAATTGTCCAAGGAAAATCACCAGCAACATCCCCCTCATACTTCTTGGATGAATTCCACCTCACATCATCCATCATATGGAGATCACACATCCTTTGGAAATACGTGACTCACACAACAAAATGTACTGAATGGAACTTAAAATATATATAACCTGGCAGTGTTTCTGTTTGCAGAGCATGTGTAGGAGAACTGTAGGTGCCATATTGCTTCATTTCACACATTATATGACAGTATGTTGAGTAAAGAGGTTCATTTCTATTCATATCACTTCCATTTTGCACTGTCCAAACATTTAGACTAATGTTGTTCCAATGCTTTGACAATATTAATTCTTAAAACTTTCTTGTCAATAATGAAGAGGAAATGTAATATTTAGTCTTCATTGCATGTCTTTGGCTGCTATTCAGAATAATCCTATTATCTGTACATAATGCAGAGTTGTCCTAAGAAGATCCTCAAATCCCTTTAGTGTGTTACACTTGGTGATTACACTGATTCCAGCTCCGATGAGTATCCCTGTTGCAGGAGAGGTAGAGATCCTGCTCTTAAGTCATCATATTAAAATGAAGCAAAGGACATTGCCCTCAAACATACTTACATAAAGAGGATTTAACCCCCACTTTGTGTTCTCACAACCATAATCTAACTCCTGCTCAGCCTTGCCTATTTCACTGTGACTTCTCTCTTGTCACAGCGATATTTGATTGGACGTAGCTGATGACGCGTCCCTGAATGTGCAGCAGGTTTGCTTGCCCTGGTCTGCTTAAGAGAAAAGGCAGGTAGTATTTTAAGTAAAGTGACATTATACAACTCAAGAGTGAAGAATGTATGTAGAGCCTTTCTTAAATGCAGTGTTATATATGCAGAGAGATGGATTAAGCCTGGGACAGGAGACACAGGGACAGCTAAAAAACTCCACACCTTCCCACATTATAGACGTCTCACTTTTAGATTCACTGAACCAGCCATGAAAACAGAGGAAGCATTAAAAAAATTCCAGCCCACCCTCAGCCTTTGCCGTGAAGGGAGAGAGCCAGCTCAGCAAGAATTTCCCCTTCAGAAACGATCGTGTCTCGCCGATAGCTGCGTGATGAAGATATCCCACAATGCAGTGCTGTGACTTGCAGTGTATTGAAGTGCAGGGCACGCTCACGCGTTCAGACAACTTCATGTCTCTTGCTTGTAGACTCTCTTGTTCTGACACTCTACCTACTCCCTCTTTGTCTCCTGCAGGCTGTGAAGCTCACACATCAGTCCGCCAACACCGAGCAAAGAATTCGTGCTGCTTAGCGGCTGCTCTGGTTACTCATTTTTATAATGCAACCACTGGAAAAGAGACTCCTTACTGCACCAGGGTATAAAGTGAGGCCAAAAAAATGAAATGAGCTCAGCTTATTGTTTTCTTATTTACTGTAAGCAGTGTATGTTTAACGTACTCAGCATTTAAATTCAAGATGGGATCCTTTGGGAAAAATGCATTTGGAAAAACATTCAAAAGGCTTCAAGAAAACAGCATGTTTTGACGTAATATCTGACTTACAAGAACAAGGTACAGTTTCGTTCTGAACTACAGCAAAGATTTAACTTGCTTTTGAAAAACAAATTCAGTCCATAACTTCAACTTGGAGTTTAAGTGTTTTAGTCACAGACTGTATATGAAAGATGGCAGCTAGTGGTCAGCGAAGATCTGTTGTGAAGCCTTGGGCAGAAAGTTTCCACTATCAACATCTTGGCGATAGTGGAGGGTGCTGTAGCGTTATTAAGACTAAAAGTAGTCCCAGAGCCCTAACGTCAGTAAAATTAGTCAAATGAAATGTCAAATAAGTCAAGTAGTTAATATGATAATCCATGGATCTGACATTATCAGATCAATTTTACAGAGATGTGAAGTTAGCAGCTTTGAATATGACACAGACATTTGTATTCCGAACCAGAGACAGAAAACACTGATGTAACATGTGACATCAGTTAAGTGCAGCAGCAGAAGCACCACAACTGAAAGGAATGGCATTAAATCCGCAACTAAGTTTAGGATTAGTGTGTTTAGGTAGCATTCATATTAAATTAAGTAATCTTATCCTATTATGGGAAAACCTTTCTATATGTGCATTTAACCACACCAAGTATTAAGAGCAGTGGGCAGCTGTGTGCGGTACCCAGGGACCAACTCCAGGTCTAAGCCAACCCCAGAGTCAAGGGTACTTTGAAGGAGAATTAGCCTATCATGCTTCTCATGGTGGAAGAAACAGCTGAAGATATTACATGTAGCATTATTTTTATGCTGCAGTCTTTAGAATTCGGGATGATAAGCATCTTACAGTTTTGAGGCATTCATTCAGAAACATCTGATGCCCCGACAACTGAAAGTAAAGAGTGAACCTCAGATGGACGATGGACAGAGAGTTGGCCCAGGCCAACATATAAACCACTCTCTAGCGAGTTTAGGGAGTGCTGATTTACAGCATGATTATCGGGTAAATTTCACGGTATAAGTGTTAGATCTGGTGACAGGGGTCTGGCGTTTCATGCAACATCTTTTAGTCAGAAAAAGTATTTTGCCACTGGTACTGCAAACATTTGATAACCTGTTGCTAGTGTTTGCCTGTGCACTTTCAGCCATTATCATCATGAAGTCACAGAATGATGTTTGACCCCATGAGACCAGCTGCAAATTAGAAAAGAAAATCAATGACTGAAAAAAGAATAATGTCTGTAATGTAAAGCATTTTGCATGGCACCAGTTCAGTATTTTAGGATCAGAGGAATCTTTTCATAGTTCTTATGACCTTTAATGAAAGTATTCCTTTTTTTTTGTATTCACACTGAAGGAATAAGAAACTATCAAAGATCTTAGAACCCCATCTGTGGATTTTTTCCTGCCTTTTACTTCAAGACAGATACTCTCCAGCTCTGTAGAGGAACATTTGAGTGATGTAACTGTACACTGATTTGTCTAGATGTAAAAATGCCTTTATTAATGCAACACTGGCAACTGCCAGATAAAAAATACAAAAAAAATTAGCTGTGGCATTATAAAGGGATTTGGGCATGAGCTAGCTCTAAGAGTGATATAAAACATTGAGAAATAGACAGTAAAAACAAAAAAGTTTTTTAAAGCTTCATTCACATTTCCTCTGAACTAGATTGGGTATTCACATAAAGTGAAAAAATGTGCTGAATCTGAAATTAGATAACAATAAAGTAAGTAAAAAGCCACAGTGGATCTGAATTCCTGTGTTTTATTAGATGCTATCCCTCGCTTCAGTTAGTGATGTGGGAAAGTCGGGGAAAAAATACAAAATGATATCCTGGCAATTATTCGACTAGATCTCGCACCACCCCGCTAACTGCTAACAGGCTAACTTTACGCAGTTACACTTTTCCACATTTCATTCATTTTCAGCTCTTTCTAACTAGTCTTTGGTTTTCCGTGCTTCTCCTGCTTGTTCAATAACTTCTAACGTCACCACGCCACACGTGCCAAACCTGCCACACCTGGAACTTAGTAACATGTTTTTCTTCTTGTTTGTTTAATGGAGGCTGGTAAACACTTTTCAGGAGCACTACCACCACCTTCTGACAATTTCTTTTGCAGGCTATTACCATCGACACGAGTCTTGCTGTTGCTATGCCAACTAATATGTCACACTAGCCCTCCTATTGGCGGTATGAAGGCAAACAGAAAAGGAAAGCCCCTAAAGGTATGTAGTACTCAGGGGAGCGCTGCAGTGGGTAGTAACTCACAGGGAGTCCACAGAAGTGTATGATCCCTTCCTCATGCGATGCCATTGATTAGCACTAATTCAAACAAACAGCTCTGAAACAGCAGCAGCAGCATCAATATGTGCTCATTAGTGTGATCAGCCAGTATGCAAAAAGTCATATTCCCAGTTGCAAAGGAGACGAAAGAAAAAGAGTCTCCAGAAACATACAAGTGACTGTGTCAAATGAGGGAACGGGGTTGAAAAAAAAAGTTGTTCACATTATAAGAGCACCATACCATGGCCTGAAACAAAGGAAGTGCATTTACAGTAATTGAGCAGACTCCACAGAATAATGCTGCTCTTTTGCTCACAGCTCAGCAGAAGGAGGTTGCTGTGCGATTGCACCAGCACCCGGAGAAATGAGTCTGCAGTTGTTACAGCTGCTTGTAAATACATCCAAACCGGCCGATGCCAGATCGATTTCCTTATTTCTGATTGGCCCTCTGTTACTGTCGCGGGAGCCCTCCAAAAAGGCTACTGGTGGAGCGAGCGGGGGTGGAGAGTGAAGCTTAACTGACAGTTCCAAGGCACGAGCTGAATTTTTCACCAGGAACATTTTATCTCCGTGTTCAATACAACTTGAGTGACGTATATAATAATAAATAAATATGAAAACACAGACGTGACAACAACCATCACTCTATTTATGTTTATGGGACTGAGGTGAAGACACAGCTGGTGGTTATTCTTCCATAAACATCCTCGCATTATGTTCAGGTGGAAGCCAGGGAGGCATCTAAATTGAGAGAGAAGGCCCAGAGGAGCGAACAGTCAGGGGAGCGCCCCGAGAACAGAAGATATTTTCGTTTCCTCGCCTACTGTACAGCTTCTTGGAGTGAAGGGACTAATTAAACTACTTTTTGCTTCTTAGGGAGCCTTTTGAAATGGACAGAGAGACAGACAGAGAGACGCGATGAAAGGCATTTTGTGGAGGGATGGGAAGAGATTTGATTGAATGGAAGAGATGCAAAGAGAAATCACTTTAACGACACTAAAGTGAAATATTTTTGTGGTCTGGGAGAGACGTGGAGCTGCACTGAGATATGATCTGAGGTGTGTGTGCGTACATGTGTGTGCGTGTTTGTGTGTTCTCCACCACGCCTTATCAGTTGAGAGCTTGTGGCCCTTTTATGCTAAAGAACCTGCCCTCACACATTTTTTTTTCCTCCCCTGGCTTCATTAGCCAAACTGCACACCGAGCTCAGGGAGTAATTGGCTGCCCTTTCAGCCTCCTAATGGCAAGAGGAGAGGCAAGGAGAGATCAAGAGGCAAACAAGCAGAATTACAGTCATTTCATAAATAAAACCTCCATTCAGATTCTTCTTGCTTTACTGTGATATGTTTTATTGTTTTTCACTAGCTACTTTATTGTTTTAACTCCCTGCTCTTTCCTTCTTAATTTATTTTTGGTGCTTTTATTAGAGGACAAAAAGGAGCATCACAAACCACTTCTGTCAAATCCAGAATTCAAATTGTTTCCTTTTGATTTCAGACAGAGATTTGAGACAGAGTAGCTAGATCTCCTTACAATAAGGAGCCTGAACAATAGTCTTGATTAAGCTTCATGTCTCATTCGCTTGATTCAAAAGCTGCTCATAAAGTGCACAGCCTTACTGTGCTAATTTACCCAGGACCGATGCTCTAATAAGCCGACAGAGTAAATGGAGGTTCACCTCGGACTGATGGGTAAAATCTTTGGATTTTAGTGTTTTGCTTTAAGCCATCCACCTCCAGCAGAGCAGCTGCTCTCTCTGCCTTATCGCAGTCATTATCAGACTGGATGTCTGACAGTCAGGAGACGCCCCTCCCCACTAGGATCAGAGCAGATTATGTGGCCGGCGGCGCACATGGGATGCATGGGCATCGTGTTAACCCTTGCGGGTTACATCCCACTCCCCGAACAGATCACATGAAAACACATCCACACACAGAGATGGCTCACTGACTGTGAAAACATCTCTGTCTGAGTTGCTGATTCCCACTCATTCCAGTAATGATCATGTAGCATGGCGCTATTCACAACTCTCAAACTATGTGTGAAGTTTGGTGTAGTTTTTTTTTTTTTTTTTAAGGAGCACTCCACTCGTTTTACACATGTGTGAAGTGTAATCAAAAAATGCTACTGAGTATATCAGTCTAAAAAAGCAATTATAGTTGAATACCTTCTGTAGCTTTGTAACCCTGGGATGTCAGACTGATGTCACCAGGGTACTTTTAGAATAGAATTAATTGAATATTTCTTGTGTTACTTGAAGGAAGAGTTGGGCTTGGTGAAAGTGGACATTAACCTCTTGCCCTATGGGTGTACCTGTCACACTAAACTCTGCCTTTGCGGTATGATTTTAACAGTTCTTTTTATGAACTGGCTTTGAGTCTCCTAAATTATGCTGAACTAAATAACTGTTGTTTGGGTTTTTCTTTGTTTTTCTTTTAAGTTGGCTTCAAACATTACTGTGATGAATCATACCTCTCTACTATATTTCTATCTTGAAAGCTGACTTCTAACTAATCTAATATTTCTAAGCTTGTTTTTAGGAAGCTGCGTCATCTGTGCTCTTTCAACTTCAGAAACAGGAATTCTGTCAATTTGAGCTAACATAAACTTAACAATATTATGCCTCATGTTGGAATCAGGCCATATGGGATGTTAAAGCCCCCGTCAGACACACCTACAGACCAGTCAGTGACGATATGGCAACCACCAGTTGCGAGGGAAAAATGCATATTCCACAACCAGTTGACAAGTTTGTGGAGACTGCTGTAAAATCGACTGTTAAAGCCCCATTTACACAGGCATAAAGAGGGGTTGCTGATGGTCACTAGTGTGAAACTGGTCGCAAAAGGAATACAATCTCCTTGTGATTGCTCTGGGCACAAACCACTGGTGACAACAGCAATCTGCTAGCGACCAAAGCAATCACACAAAGGTTTTTGGTGCAGCTTCTACTTTGCAATCGGTTGGCAACAGCCATCAACCTCCACCAACCACTCACCAACTGGTTGGCGAGTGTTAAACTGACTTGCTGTGCCACCTTGTGATTTAAAGTGGTATTACATGAGAGTACAGCCTGGCCCCATTTCAACTTCAGTTGATATCTCTGAAGCAAAATGCATACACATTCGCTCTTTATAGTTTACACTAGTTTTAGAAAGCTTTGAAGTATTTTAAAAAATAAAGTGCTTTTTACAGAGAGTGCCTATAAAACATATGGGGACTATGTTTTTGCTGTTTTAGCTCCAACACTTACTATCAGACTATTTCTGTTATTTAAAATTATTTCTATCAGCACAGTCAGTTGCTACAGTTTTGAAATTCCGTCTAAATAAATGAGGTTTTTGTCTTTTTAACACTTTAAGCAGTGTGATCCTATGAATACTACATAATCTACTGTGGCACGGAAGGTAGAGCAAATCGGAAGGTCAGTAGCTCGACTCCGTGCTACTCCAGTCTGCATGTTGAAGTATCCTCGGACAAGATACTGAACCCTGAGTTTCCCCCAATACATCCATGAGAGTGTGTGCCTGAATGTTAGCCAAGGCATTTAGGCATAGAAAAGAAACTGTCTATATGAATGCTTGTGATTGGGTAAATGATGCTTGTAATAGAAAATGCTTTGAGTGTTCACAATGAATAGTAAAGCACTTTCTATTACCAGTACCAGAACCAGTCCATTTACCAAAATTTGACACATGCAAATCATGGAGAAATCCTTACACGCCTTTGCCAACATGTTGAGTTAAATCAGTGGTTCTCAAACTTTTTACATCATTCCCCACACGGCAGGAAGAAATAGTTTCACGCCCCATCTAAACAAAAAATGACAGAAAAGCCTAGCTGCAACTTTATTTAGATAATATACTCATTCACAATGAATCCTTCAGTAATTTTTGTTTTAAACAAACAACTTTCATTTCAAACAACTATTTGTAACTTTTGTCACTAGACAGCTTCAGTAGTCTGCACCACTACTTCAAAAAAGCAACAAGTTAAACAGAATGTGAACATTGACAGAAATGGAAAAATAAAGTTCAGTCTTGGTCTTATTTAAAAAAAAGAAATCCAGAAACTTGTGAACAGAGATGAAAAATATATAATTTAGTGAGAGCTTAATACTATTCACTCTTAGTGGCTGCAGTGAGCCTGTTTTAGACTGCAGAGCTGTGGTGGGGCGTGGTCTGCGGCGCGGCTGCAGACGAAGCGGACGCACCTGAGCGGCATCCGCAATCATGCCTCGCCGGCTCAAAACAGAATGAACTAGGTCCTGTTGTTGTTGCTGTTGATGTGTGTAGGCTGTAGCTGAAAAGCTGCAGCTGCGTGTGCAAGTCGACAGCCGCAATAAAGAAGTTACTGAAAAGTGCGAACATGTGGCCCGGTCTCTCGTGCCCCAATCCTGGGTTTTGGCACCACTGTAAACGATGCACGACAGACCGGACCACATGTTCGCACTTTTCTGTACACTTTATTGCAGCTGTCGACTTACACACGCGGCTGCAGCTTTTCAGCGGATGCGCATATTATTAACGTAACTGCCGTGAATTTCTTTGTTGTGCCGTAAAAGTGATTCTGACGTTAAACATTAGTTCCGCATGCCTTTTCTGCCAGGTAACTTGCGCCCCATCTGTCAGAACTCTGCGCTCCACCAGTGGAGCGCGCCACACACTTTGAGAACCACTGAGTAACATGACGCATGACTCTATCAAAGTAATCAAGGTTTATAGTATTATTGATATAAATTGTTACAAAACATAGATAACAGCAATTACTTACCAGTGTTACATAGATGATCCAACTTATTGTGGCATTAAGAATGTTCTGTTTTTGTTAGCTATGTGGTTTAGGTGCAGTAGGTGAGCATGTTGCTTTCGCAGCATGAATTGAGTCAAGGTGTCATAGAATCAACATGTGGTGAAGGACTGCTCATGTAGCTAAAAAATCCTGTTCAAATTTCATTTTAAAAAATCGCAGTCTGACTATACAGATTATTTGAGTTGCTTATCAGAGAAATTTAAAGGCGTGTAAATCATTTGAACAAAGTCTCGTGTACATTAGTACCTAACAGCATCATTAAAATGCAGTTAAAATGGTTCATGGGAAAGTGACTGCTCACATTTTGCTAATTAAATGTAACATCACTCTTGTAAAAGATAAACAGAACAATTTCCATTTCCACCCATTACTGTGTTATGCTAAAGACCACAGATCCATTTTACACTCATTTGAAGTCTCTCTTCTCTTTTCGCATAATGACTGTATTTTGTTTTGTATTGGTTTTTTCCCAGAAAGGCCTTGGAGTTCTCCTCAGAGAAAAATAAATAAAAATCCACTGACCTTTCGAATCTATCATGTTACTGGAAGATGTACAAACAACACACTTTTGCAGGGGCAGGGTAGTTAACCCAACTTTAAGCCTGGAGCCCTTTTTGGATCCATGAAAGTTTCCCCGGCCTTAGTCACATGGTAAATGGATGGGTTCTTATATAGCACTTTCCTACATGAGCACTCAAAGCACTTTACACAGCACGCCTCAAACACCCTTATTAATACAAGCACTTTGTTTTTACACACATTCACACTCTGATGATCGCATCAGAAATGCAACTTAAAGTTCAGCATCCTACCCAAGGATACTTTGGCATGGATCGAACCACCAACATTCTGATTAGTAGATGACCTGCTTTACTTCCTGAGCTGTGGCCACCCCTGATTCACAGGATTTCCTTGTGTCCCTTCAAGAAAGATCTCCAAGATGCTGAGTCTGTATGTCCCTACCGACCTGCCTTCACATGTAACCTTAATTGAAAGTGACTTTGAGGCTGCGTACTTATGTATTCCCATGCATACAAGCAGTGAGGGGCATCTATCTTGTCAAGAATTTCTGGCGGCGTCATGTGAGAGCAGGGTCACATAAATGAGCAAGGCTACATTGTTTCTCTTAATGTGAGAGCCTGCAGTGTAGAACATAGAAAGGAATGCATTATTCACACAGAAGCGATGCATGAAAAAACCACCAACGAGAGTGAGAGATACTAATGAGGCCATTTCCTCTGCTCTGCAACTCACCTGCCTCATTGATATACACGTTGACTGCGACATCGATCTTTTGCAAGGCGCTTCAGGGTTAAAACCTCTTTTCATGTGTATATACAAGCACGAGTTAGAAGTGTGTGTGTGCAGGCGGGTGTGCTTATGAGTCCAAGTGACTGAGAGAGTAGTGTTCCAGTGCACATTTATCTTCTTATGTAACAACTAGACAAGCAGATGCAGGCTAAATGCTGCCTCTACCCACCAAAAACATGAGCAGCACAATTCTGTCCGCTTCAGATGGAATTCAGCAGGTTCCCTTACAACACAAGCCCCAAACACAGATCAATTTGTTGGGGCCGTGCCTCCACATTCCCATTAACCTGGGGTCGGGCTGAAAATGGTCATGTTAAAATGGTCTCTCTCATCATTTTGTTCGTCATTAGCTCCCCTAAATGACAGCTAGAGAATGACCACAAAGGCTTTCACCCCCACCCCTCCCACCATGAGCTGCCAATCATGCGGCTCCTTTGAGTATTCCTGACTGCCTGCACAAATTTCGCTTGTCTGTGCCCTGTGCCAAGCCTGATGGTAAATCTGAAAGGATTATACAGAAGGCGAGCAATAGCTGTGTGGCATTTAGGAAAGAAAAGGCAGAGACAATGTATCGTGTTATCAGCCGAGCATGGCAGAAGATGGTGTATTACCTCAAGGAAAAAGCAGAGGTCCTAAACAGGGGTGTGCCTAAAGCAGGGAGTCTGGGGTGTCACAGCCCCATCCTTCAGGGTTTTTTTTTATCATTTCAAAAATGATATGTTATGTTAAAAGTACCATAAAAGAGGTTTGAGTCCACTGTCTTCCTTCATGCATCATTGCAAATAATATTATGTAATGTTAAATAATGCAACATTTAGTGTTGGTCATGATTTTCTAATACCCAAACAGTCATCATGTTGACTGTTTTTTGTCTTGCCTACATATCTTTCTTGTTTTTACTGCTGGGTAGTTGAATGCAGTGTACTACTACTGCCAAAAAAGTGTGGTAATGTAATATGCATTTTAAAGCTAAACAAACAAAACAACAAAAATGATAAAAATGACCCACTAACTACCAGCCATTCTGTAGGCAAAGTGTGTGTCACAGTCATATATGGTGCTGCTGTACAAACAGGTAATAACAAGCACAACCAGAGACAACTACAGCCAGCAAAACATCTTTTTCAGAACGCGTTCAAAACTTAGAAGAAGACGAAGCCCAGTTTAACACTATGTTGTACCGTTAAGCTAGCATGTTACACATCAGCCACAACAGTCATTCCAGAGTTGTTTAGAGGGTGGGTGGAAGAACAGTTCCCAGTGAATACTGAATGGATATTTTACTTGACATGCCAATGCCTAATAATGATATGTTCTTTATTGCTAATTCAAGATGCAAACCATTACAATTTTGCCTCAACATTTGCCTCACGCTGGTTTGATACACTCCTTCACGTTGCAAAGGTGTGCTTAGATCAAAATAATTAAGACTTTCTTCTTTAATTCTACCAATATATTTACTGCTTTTTGTTAGCCCCCCCAGTTGAATGTTGTGCTTCAATGTCCCTGGCATATTACTACAGGGCATACTCATTTCATAATACATATTTATGCAGGCAGGAGGTCTCTCCAAAATGGCAACGTCCCAATTTTCAAGTAGTTTATAATTATATTTGATAAAGTTTCTGTTTCCCACTCCCGTCCTTCAATCATTGTTTCTTGGTTCCCTCTTGTGCGCCCCCCCCAGTATAGATATGTAATAATCACAATGGATGCCCGGGAAAAGTGTTAATAATCTAAACAGTGAGCTAACCTCATCCACAGAGAAAAAAAGAAGCATCACATCCTGAAATATTGGTCTAGTCTTTGTTGGTACTATCTCATTTGATAAGCAGAGACAAGGAGTGAAGACGGCATACACAGCTGGTACGAAAGAAACAAAGGTGTTACTTGAAATTTCTATAAACTCCGCATTAGGCAAAAATGCATCTTGCAATTAAACAGCGTGATTAACGTAGGCTCCTCTGTACGAAAATGCTTTGCACTCAGTAGTTAACTAGTAACGCATTTACTATCAGGCTAGAAATAAGCCAGCAGATAAAGATGTTGCCTCTTTTTCCGGAGGCTTCGGTGCAGCCTGAACCTGAGACCTCAGAGCAGGGAAGGAAGTTCCAGAGAAGCGCCACGCGACTCCATCCTTTTGCCCCGCGTGAAGATCATTCATAAAATTGGCAGGCCTACACTGCTCTCATCCTATTGGCTGTACAAAAACACCCTTGTTTATTTCTCCTCCTTTTATTTTAAAGAAATGTCCGGCGAACCACACAAACAGTAAAAAAAACCACACACTACAGGCGGGAATATTTTCAGCTCGGCTGGTCTGTTCACGCGGTTTATCAGCATCGCGCAGCCGGAAGACGAACAGTTTCCGCGAGTAAACAAAAGCGTCTGCGCCGCTTTCCAGAAATTGAACATTAGCCCTAGAATACATTAGGTATAAAAGCAAGCTAAATTGAAGCAATAACGTCGACCCTCTCCTCTTACCCAAATAGGCGAGGCAGTGTCGATGCCGGAGTGGAGGGTATCCCTGCTGCAGGACAGCCGGGGAGAGATGCTCGGCTCGGCTCGGCTCGCTCTTGTGCGACTTTCTCCGGAGCTCCTGACTGAATAGCGTCGCTGGACCGGTCGCGTGCTGTACTGCCGCTGCTCAGTGCACGCTCACACACATCCACACACTCGCAGGCTGAGTGACTGACTTAGTGGCCCCTGGCTACAGCAGCCGAACCCTTCAAACCATGATACCGTGCAGGCGACAGGCATCAGTGATGGTGCTGCTGCTGTGGTGGCAGCTTTCTCTCCTCCAGGAGCCTGGACTGGACAGGACAGCAGGGGAGGGCAATGTGTTTAAGTGGTATGCGCCGGCGGAGTGGATTTAAACGGGGGGATGGTGTAGCTGGGATTACGTGGTAGGGGTTTAATTAGATAGCCCTGCGCCCATTGGCATCAACGCTGCGCACAGCCCTCCCCTCTCTCTCTCTCCTCTCTCTCTCTCTCTCTTTGTCTTTGGCAGTAAAATAGCTGGATGTGTGGATCTCATCACCGGCTGATGTCGCACCACGCTGTGTGCTTAATAATATTTCATGCGCAACATTTTTATTCCAAGTGACTAGCGGTGAGGACTGCACAGGGGTCAGGAGCGTTAGCCGGTTTTTACAGTGGGGTGGCCTCTGTAAAAACCTACAGTGGGGTTTTAATTGTTCTTTATTAATTTATACAATATAATAAATATGGGATCAAGTTAGGTTTGCTGTTATCCAATTTAAGTTATTCATGTTGGTTTGCTAGTGTTAGTTTTTAAAGGCATTAGCTAACTTCTAGGCTAATGCTAACTGAATGCTCAGACAACCATAATCTTGAGCCTGGACCAACATTATTATGATTATGTAGGAACAACACCAATACAGGAAATATCAGATCATACAAGAAGAGGTGACTGCCTCATAGTAATTTGGCAGCTGCAATGAAAACACAAGATTTGACCATAAATTAATAAAGTTAACAAAACCTAGTTTTAAATAACAGAATTAGCTCTGGGACATATACTCCACCTCCACTCCTAGTTTTCAAAAAAATGGCTGCAATTTCAGTCTGTGGCACAGAAGACAGTGTGAGATAGTTCTCAATGAACAGAATTGAATGACACAAAAAATGTGCATTTTATTCTAGTTTTCACAAATACAGTATCATTAATGTTTCCAAGTTGAAATAAAAAAGTTTTAAAAAATGCTTACCATAGTTTTATATGGGTAAACTGATTTTGCCCAAGTGATAGCATTCTGCTAATTCATAATTCATATCAATATTTACAACTTGACAAATTTCATTTACAAGCTAAAAATAGAGGTTAAAAGTTATACCACAACTGGAACTTCTGTGTGTGTATAAGTAGCATCTGCCCCCAACAGGAAGCTGCCGCTAGAAACTCTTGAGAACAGAAGAGAGGCACAACAGTGTGTGTATACAGCCATCTGTAAAACATGGTGGAGGCTTTGTCATGGTTTGGGGCTACAGCCAGTGGTGATGGGGCCTTGTGAAAACTAATGGAGTATAAATGCAGAAATGTACTATCAGATTTTGAACAACCACAAAATGGCAATAAACACACTGCTAATACACTAAAATAATACCCAGATAGAAAACAATGAAACACTATGAGTCATGGATTGGTTTCCCCAGAGCGTGGACCTTAATATTACTGATCATCTTGACAGGTAATGGAACAAAATGCAGCCAAAATCCAGGGATGAGCTTTGGAATATCCTTCATGAAGCCTGGAAAACTAGCTTACTTGGAAATTAGAAATTGCCAAGAGATTTCAGACTGTATCGATGGATAAAGGCGGTCATTCCACCAAACCCTGACTTTCAAGCTTGTTAGAACTGTAAAAACTCTGTTTTTGCCTTATTTTTGCCTGTTTCAATAAATGGCTGCACCTAATTACCATTTTCCTAGTAAAATATATAGAAATGAAAGGTGTCTTAAGATTTTTGCACTGTACTTTATATCTTAAATGCCACACCATTATTAAGCATGAATAAAACTTCTGGAATGATTTCGATTGGACTGGCATGTAAGCTTTATTATTTGTAATATTTATTGTTCCACTCTATCATGTTACCTTTGAACATTTAATATAAAATTGGCTGATGGCCGTCAAGAAGAATAACAGTCAATAACAGCGTT
>VVHJ01028458.1:0-11198 GCA_015107715.1 Tylochromis polylepis
TATATATATAATTTTTTTTTCTTTTTTTGGGGGGGGGAATACTATATCGCAATATATATCGTTATCGGGATATAAAATTACATATATCGTGATATAAAGTTTTGTCCATATCGCACAGCTCTACTCCAAACAATCGCGGCCTGATTCAGGCTGACTGCAATCACTCTCAGACAAACTGGCGAAGGCTCGTAAATAACAGCACTCTGTTTTAGAAACACAGATTGCCAGCACATTGGAGCTAATCACAGTCATTCTGTGCCAATGAGCTCAGAGTTGGGACTCAACTCAACTGGTTGCCAACGGCTTGTATTCTGGTTATAATCCTTTATAAAAGAGAGGCTGCCAAGCGCCTACGTCATTTTGCAGTTGACTCGCTGTCCTGCAGCAACTATATCCCTGTTTGTGGAGGAATGTCTGAATTTCTGTTACAAATCCACATGGTTCTGGCTGGATATGAATATGAATGCACATGTCTACATGTACATTTTGTGTACAGATACCAGTACCAGATTTGCGATTTTTATCACGGATTGCATGCAACTGCCAACTTGACCTCATTCAGTTGCAAACTGAATTAATCAGGATTAATCCATGCTTTTTGGCAATAGGAAGAAAACTTAAAAACACTTCAAAAATAAATAAACAAATGTGTACAACTTATAAGAGACTGCCAGATCTAAGTTTTTTAGCATTTTACTGGATTCAGCTCTAAATTTACTGACACCACGTCATCAGCTTGGCTACATTTTTGACCACAAAAGCTGAGTGTAAACTCAGCAGCAGTTTGCGTATCACCAAGCTACAAATGAAGCCAGCTCTCTCATCTAAACAAAAAAAAGATACCGCAATGGGATTTGTTGAATTTATTGCTTTCTGCTTTATTACTCTGTCATGCTTGTGCTGAATCATCCTTTGACATAGTTGTATTTTTGGAACTCATGAATATGGGCAGGTCGCTGGTCTGTTATGGTCTGCTGTTTTTATTTAGGTATAAAATAACAAGGATGAAATTATTTAATGTGCAGAGTTCATTAACGTTAGCAGGTAGAGTGCATTCCACACTAGTAAATGTAGGTCTTTGGATTATCCATACAACCTATGTGGGAAGTGATGTCACTGCCATTTTTCTTCTCACTGGAGCATCAAAGAAGGAAATTTCATTCATCCCCAGTATAATTGGGGGGTAACATTTCAAAACCTAGGCAAGTAAAAGTCAAACTGGGATAACTAGATGTTCCACTTAACCATCCATCCATCCATTTTGAACAGCTTATCTTGGATAAGCATAACAGTGGCAGCAGGGTAAGCCGAGCAGCCAAAACATTCCTATCCTTAACTATATCCTCCAGCTTCTCCAGAGGATCCCAGAGTCCTCCAGGTCAGATGAGATCTATAATCCCTCCAGCACACTATGGGTCTGCCTAAGGGCTTTTTCCCCAGTTGAAAGTACAAAGATAAAATCTAAAAATAAGCTCAATTCACCCCAACTGGCTCCTTGTGATGGTAAAGAGCAGCACTTTTTCTTTGTGGTCCCCATGGATACTTAAGCTTTTTACCCGCTCTCTGTGGATAAATTGAATTTTGGCAGCTCATATCCACCACCTCATTTCTGACTAGATAATTCCTACCGTAATTTGGATGTGAACTGGTAATTGCCTCACCACGTCTTTGCGGTCCAGGTTGTCCAGCACTGTGCTGAGCAGCTGGACGCAGGCCTCGTAGTCTGGTTTAGTCGAGTGGTCATCCAGCTGCCCACTCAGCTGATCAGTAACAAGTGGCAGAAGCACATCTCGACACTCTGAGGGAACACAGCGCATTTACTGTTAATGGATCTAACCTAATAAACTTGTGTGCAAGTGTAAAAGTTGTTTTTCCTCTTTCATCTCGTACGAAATGTCATCATGGGCTTTTTTTGAGCCTCAAGGACTCCTACCTGGCTGCCTGAAAAGGTCACTCTCCACCATTTTGCACATGCAACCAAGCTTCTGACGCACGAGCTGAGAGTCGGGAATGCTCTCGATGAACTTCGTGAGGAGAACGCTGAAAGAAAAAGAGGCAAAAGAGCAGCTGTGACAATTTTAATGCTATTCACATTTCACATCTAGTAATTATAGTCACAGAGGACTAATGAGCCGCACACATGACGAGTTGATTTTACAGCGGCAAGAATTGAGGAAAAAACGCCTCCTTTGCTCAGAAGTAAATATGACAATTTGCACGTAGACAGGCAATTATCATTTCCCGCTGTGCAAACTCTCTGGAGAGTTACCTGAGCTCCACAGGATCAAACACAGTCTGAATGTCATTAATGATGCTGGGGAGGTATTTCAATATAGCGCCCTGAAAAAAAAAAAAGAAAAAAAAAAAAAGAAAAGAATCAGGTCTCATCAGGCTGAAGACTGGAGACGATTTTTATTCTCTAGTCAAACAAGGTTTTCAACTGAGCTTTTCCTCACCTCACCGAGCCCGCCAGCAAAGAGCTCACATTATTTTGCAGTTAATTTGTACAGCTTCCTCCATAACTTGTGTAAAACAGTGTAACACATTTTTCACAGCTGGATTGCTGCAGTTATTGAACAGCAGCAGCGGAAAAATAGCAACCAAAAACCAAAATAATATCTTCATAAAGTCTGACCAGCTGCATTTTAATTCCATTTTAAAGCAAGACAAATGGCTTTTTGGTTAAAAAAAATAAATAAATACAATTATAAAGTGCTTCCACGTGATCGACTTAGTTTTAAACAGACAAACACTTTCAAAGTACCTTTATCTTTACTCCCTCATCCAGCGGTCTGTCCATGAGAAAGTTGAAAGAGAGGAAGAGGGTGCGGATGGAGTTGAAGAAAGCATCTCCGTCTTCACTGTTCCCATAGAACCTGCGGAAAAACACCACCATTAAAACAGAAGAAGCCACCCTCAGAATGATGGAAATGCTGAGTAGATTCTTGTGAGTGCTTCTCATACCTGAGATAGAGGACTCTGGACTGTACAATGAACCTGAACAGGTACTTGAGAGCTTTAAGTGCTGCATAGAGTCTCTCAGTCAGGCCGGGCTCTTCAGCATGGCCCACGTAGTGGTTAAGCACCCCAGTTAGCTTCCTGAGAAAGTGAATCAGTTAGACATTAAGGTCTCAGGGGGTTATTATGGTGTGGGAGGAGAAGAAGAGCTGAAAAATTAAGAACAATTAGCACAAGCTATTAAAAGTATAAATATATAACGGGGACTCACACGTAAGCCAAGGTGGCACTGAAGTGCTTGTTGATGTAGGTTTCTAAGACGGGGTTAAAGTGCTGGAATTTGATGTCGCCAATAAGAGTAATTATAAATACCTGGATAAAAGCAAAAAGAACAAGGAGGAAATAAAACCAAAGCCTGTGCAGATTAAAACAGTACATAAAGGTTATCATTTTATGTAAATGAAAAGTTGTTCACTCCTCTAACGTTATAGAAAGGCTGTATCAAGTAGGCGCTAATGCAAACAGAGCATCACATAGTCACTACTTCACACGAAGTGCCAGGTTTTGGTAGAAAAGCACTAGTTCAAACAATCAGAAAAACATCAAGAGGCAAATGCACTCAAAGCTGCTATGAATGGCCACATTTCAAAAAGTCTGCCATCACAGAAAAGAAGGAGGCATGATATGATTTAAATATAGAGACGACAACACACATTTTCATGCACTGTGTCCTAGAAGGCATTCAGAGCGTTCCACTTAGCTGTTTGCACGAGAAGTGCCAGATTCAGTTATGTTACAAACGGAAGAAAACAGAGAGACGAGAATGTTTTAACCCTGATTACTCTGTCACCATCGCACAGCCTGAGTGTGAAACTCAGATTGCTGCTTTCAGGAGTCATAGTAATAATAAACAGTGGGACCTTGTCTTGCCAATCTTGGCATAAAAAAAAAAAGAAAAAGAAAAAAAAGTGTGTTTGCAGGGGTAGGGAGGGTAGGGATCAATCATCTTGCAAGCAGTTCTGATGGACTACGCTGGCGCCTTAAACGTGTTCAAAAGCTAAAAACACCAGGTGGCTTTTGAGAAGCAGTCACAGGAACTGCATTTATCATCAAGGCTGGCGATCGCAGCAACTTTCACCCAATTTTTGTAAATTTCAGAATGAATTTAAATTCAAACTTGCAAAATCAGTTTAGTTTTATTATTATGACTCATTTTTCTTCCTTGTGAACTGATTCAGCCTGAGGAAACCCAAACTGAAATTGAACAGTAGGAATTAACATATACTGACACTGGCTGCTGTTGCATGCAAACATTTATTTATTTATTTATTTTTTAATTCTGATAGGCTATTTTGGGCGTGGGACTTTGTGACTCCACATAAATGAGAAAAACAAAACAAAACATTTAGATGGAGAACAGTGCAACATGCACAAAAGTGATAGGAATGTCATTTTCCTCAGCGGCTCTTTGATGTGTTTTGATTAGCTGCCTGAAGATGGACATATATACTATACAGTTTGTTAACGGCAACAACAACAGCTCCTGTCATTGTGTAGTTTTTAAGAAACAAACACTCAGCACAGGATGAGTTTAGCTTTGGAATGGACAGAAGTATACATTAAGGTTGGGCGATATGTAAATATTTTCCAACCGACAATCGTCAATCCAATAAATGACGATAGGCGATATATTCGCGCAGGCGACTTTTTGATGGGCAGAGCAATGTAATCATGCACGGACTGATTTGCGCGTTTGGAATTTGTACGTTTTGTTTGGAGGGAATAATTCACCTTATTTTCTTGTTTGTTTCAGTATTAATATAGCTCCTTTTTGGATTATTCATTTATGTATTTATTTATTTATTTGAGATGTGCCAAATTGCACAAAAGACTTAACTTTACGTCGAAGATTTTTTTTTTTTAAATGTTTGCTGTAAGAGACATTTTGATTGTAACTTTTTGTTTAATTTTGTATTTGTCGTTTAGTCGAGTGTGTAAGACAGATAAATACTGGAACGGCCTGTAAACATGGTTATAGTGGAAAAAAGAAGCCAGTTTCTCTTTGTTTCCCTCCCCACCATTGTATTTTTTTTTTAAATTTAAATAAAATGTTTTTGTTGTTTTCTGAATATAGGCTACTGTCTTTCTTTCTGTTATGAGTTTGAGTAAATGAATCGCTGCATTTGGGCGCACTCTGAGGAGGGTGCATTTGCTCGCAACTAGAAGAGGGTGCCCTTAAAACAGCGCTATTATTTTTTCGGTTGACTGCTTCTTTTAGCGAACTCGTGAGCAAATAAATCGCTCTTATAAAAACGATCGGTGAAAGGCTCAGCCTATCGTCGATGGTCCATATATTCGTCCAATCACCCAACCTTAGTAGCAGCATGCTTCTACATTTCCATGAAGACAGAGGACATCGACAGGAAGATCTCAGCAAGCCAATAATCAGGTTAAATCATTTACATGATTTATTGTTTAATCTGATGGGATTATGAAAAGGTTTATTCTACACCTCCGCAACTAAACAGTGGTTTGATCCCGATTATGGAGTGTTTTAAGTGTGTTTGGGCTTTTAAACCGATGTGAATCCTAATATTAGGCCATATGCAAATGTATCTACTGTGACTAACCAAGGCATTAAACACTGGAGTGTCAAAGGTGTCCTTTTCTGAGGTTTCCATCATGATGTTGAACAGGGCATCGAGAGTGT
The DNA here is from genome assembly GCA_015107715.1 of Tylochromis polylepis. Lineage (NCBI taxonomy): Eukaryota > Metazoa > Chordata > Actinopteri > Cichliformes > Cichlidae > Tylochromis > Tylochromis polylepis. The sequence continues at coordinate 5,669 of VVHJ01028458.1, forward strand.
CCTGGAGAAACTGTGGATTAAACAAAAACCTGTTACAACAGTGCCATTAAATAGAGAGTTATAAAACACTAGATAAAATCTTAATAGCAAATAATTTATTTAATGTAACCCATGAGGGCATACTTTAACTATCTCGCCTCCTTCCACCTCCATGAGTCTTTGCAAAATCTGGTCAAGATCCTCAGTGTTAGACCTCCAGTTCAACAGGCCAAGTAGATCCACTAAAGGAGCAAAGGGAGAGAAAAAAATGAACACACAAATCACAGCAGGAGCAACGCCTCCTCTGCTACCACATCACTTAATGCAATGCACATTAAAAGGCAGAAATTTCAGTATTAATTGAATCAGAAATGCATCAGACAGCCTCAACACATCAGCGAAATATTGGCAACACGGATCACTCCAATTCATTTCAAAGCAATCAGCGGGGAGGTCAAATGACAGTATGCTTAGCTATCCATCAACAAAGCTGTTTCATTTCTTAAAACACCACTTATGACAGGCTGGAAGGGTGGCAGAAAAAAATTAAGAGATGAGCCAGATGGTACCATTCTGAGTGAGTTTAGTGGAGCAGGTGAGTGTGGCAAGCTGGAAGCTGTCCTTAGTCACAGGAATGACTCCTGAATGGTGGAACGGCTTCCCCGTTTGCTTCTCCTTCTCCTCCACTTCCGCCCAGGTTGCTGGCAAAGTGAGATAAACCTTTGCATCCTCTGCTTTTTTCACGTCAACCTAAGAAAAGTCAGAAACTAGGGAATGAATCATGAGGTTTCACTGATCAATGGAAATCTAATTTCATATTTATTGACTCTGGAGAGATTCATGCATAATCCATCTACCCACTGTCAGCTATTCAAGACAGCCTTTTTGCATAATTAGATAAAAGCAATAAACATTCTCTTGCTTATCTTAAAGCTCAATGAATTACCTGTAACATGGCATAAATATATGAAAAGCATCCTGTCCTATACATCATACCGCAACAATACCTTATAGACGATAAGATCGTGTCTGCCATCTCTCAGCGTGGTTCCATCTCCTCTCATAAGCCGAACGAAGGCCATACCAAAGGGCTTCTCTGACTTGTCCCTAGCTGAAGGGCACACAGGAGCATAAGATGGGAACTAATCCAAGAACCCTCACACTAGATGTGTTTAACATGGTGGCAGCATTACACGTGGGTGTTTGTCATACAAATAAGGCACAGTCACTCACAGTCCTGGGAGGATCTGTGTCTAAACATCACCCTCAAGTGGCAGCGGCACACGTCTTCAATGGGAATCGTCACCTTGCAAGGACAAGGAAAAAAAGTCACTGGAATTAGGAAATGTGTTAATACAGGATTATACATATGGAACAATTGCTATTTGGTGGGAGATTTGTACATATAGCGCATTCAACCAATGCAGTCCCTACAGATTATTGTAGAAATTGATCCATAGCAAATCCATTTTGAAAAGTAATCTCATGATGGCACAGAGCTGCTCATGTGGGTGCTTGCTGTGAGCTTACCTTCACTGTTTCATTCCAACATGGCTGCTTCACCTGGTAGTAAATGACAGACTTGTACTCTGTTGTGCCATCATAACCGGCTCCAGGGAATATGGCTTTCTAAAGACATTAAAGGAAGAGATTAGTTTACATGACATGAACATCTTCAGTGTTCTTTCTGCTGTTTTCAATTGTCTTTGACCAAAAAGAAAAAAAGTCAAAGCACAGTCAAGCACATAAAATTGCTACATGTAATCAATACAGAGTTACCAAATTTCAGTTATCAGTTAGATAATGATGGTGCAGCAATCTGAATGGTCTCCCACCAAAGGATTTTAAGAAATGATTTAGCTTTAATAATTTGGTAGAGCCCTCCCTCCCTCCATCCTCTGCCGCTTATCCAAATTTGGGTCATAGTTGAAGCAGTATAAGGAGAGAAGCCCCTACTTCCCTCACCCAAGCCAGCTCTTCCAGCTCATCTCGAGAGACACTGAGTCATTTCCAATCCAGCTGAGAGATTTAATCTCTCTTTTGAATCCTAGCTCTGCCTTGGGGCCTCCTCCTAGTAGGACTGACCCGAAACACCTCACCTAGGATGTGTCCAAGAGGCATCCTAATCAGATACCTGATCCACCTCAACTGGCTCCTTTCGATGTGAAGGAGCAGCAGCTCTACTCCAAGTCCCTCTCGAATGACTGAACTCTAACTATCGCTTCAGGGAGAACCCTGCCACCCTTTGAAGCAAACTCATTTCCGACACCTGTATCCGTAACCTTCTTTCGGTCACTACCCAGAGCTCATGACCAGAGGTGAGGGTAGGAACGTAGATTGGCCAGTACATGGCCTGCTTACAGATTGACACAGCGTCCGCTTCACTGAGGACATGGCGCCAATCCCTATGTCAATCTCATGCTACACTCTTCCATCACTTTTGGACAAGACAGCAAGACACTCAAATCCTCCACTTGGGGTAGTAACTCATCCTGATCTGGGAGTGAGCAATCCACCCTCTTTTGGCTGAGGGCCATGGCCTCCGACTTTGGAGGTGCTGATTCTCGTTCCCACTGCTCCACACTTTGCCACAAACCACTCCTGGAGGCGAGCTGGAGGCCACCACCTGATGAAGCCAACAGAACTACATCATCTGAACAAAGATGAAATCCTGAGGCCCCCAAAGTGGAGACTCTCCACTACCGGGCTATGCCTAGAAATTCCATCTATAAAAAATATGAACAGAATCGGTGACAAAGGTCAGAACCCATAGGAAACGAGTCAGACTTGCCAGGGAAAATATAGATCAAGCTCTTACTGTGGTTGTACTGTGATCAAATTAGCCCTATATTTCATATATTGTCCCTCACCTCACCCCCAACCAGTCGTGGCATATGGCTGCCCTTCCCTGAGCCTGGTTCTGCCCGAGGTTTCCTTCTGTTAAAAGGGAGTTTTTCCTTCCCAGCGTTGCCAAAGTGCTTGCACACTGGGGGTCGTCTGATTGATGGGGCTTCTCTGTATTATTGTAGGGTCTTTACCTTACAATATTAAGCTCCTTGATGCAACTGTTTTTGTGATTTGATGCTATATAAATAAAACTGAATTAAATATATTTAAGTAGTAGCTTGAAATTTATATTTTGGCCGCTCCCTCGCCACAGCCATATGCAGGCAGATTTTTACATCAGATGCTCGTCTTGAATCAACTCTGAAGGGATTTGTGTATCCGTCTGGAATCAAACCAGCAACCTTTCAATTGCAAAGCAAATGTGTAAACTACCAAACTAGAGAGCCACATAAATAGGTTAATTTAAAAACACTGACTTGAGTAAAGAGCCCTTTCCCAACAGGAAAATAAAAATGAACGAACAGCTGATTAAGCTTAAGACTAAAGGTGAGGAACAAATTATTTAACTGTAAAAGGGATTGTCTGAAGTGTAAAAACGTACAGACTGAATCACTGATATTGTCCATGTGTCAGGAACAACTGTTACTTATGAAGTTATCATGCATTGGAATGACAACTCATTCTGGAGACACTCATATGGATCCTATGAAGCTGCAGGTATTTATTAAACCAATGGAAAGAATTCTGCAAATAGCTGAAAGCAACAAAGCAAGTTTCAACTCCAAATGATGTTTTACCAAATCCACATTAGGCCATATTTATTGGTGAATCTCATCAATAATCCCTAACAGAGAGGTATGGGGCAACTTGAGCAAGTGAACTGTGCTTTGGGCTTTCCAGTTTTTACTGACTACTGTTTACTAAATAGAAAAAAAAAACAGAACTTCTGATTGTTGATAAGTGAAATAGAACACTTTCCTATCTTTGGGGGTATCCACAACCATGGCCACATGTATATTGTCACAATTATATGACTTATAAGAAGATGCCATTCAGTAAGCTGCATAAAGCTCAATTTAAATTACTTTTCTTTTTTTTTTTAATAAAAGATTTTTTTTATTTAATTCACTGGTGTATTTTACCTCCATGTGATTGCCTTCATCATCGTGCACACTCAGTATGACCTCTACATTTTTGGGGGTCTTCTTTTTACCACGGTCAAACTCTCCTTGTAGCAAGGTTACGTAAATATCGTTCCTCACGTTTCCTGGACCAGGGATGAAAGATGATCAGAAGGTTGTGTTGAGAAATTATGAAAACCTCCTCACAGCTTTTTGAGCAATTAAAATGAGCATGACCATGGTGAGAACTGCCCATCAACAAAGGCTTTAATTCACCAGGGAGGATGATTTCTGGAAAGCCCATTTTCCTGACGATAGCTGTGCTGCGGTCCACAAAGTGGGGGTAGTCCTTCCTGACTTGGGCAAGGTCCCCTGGGAGAAGCTTCATGGTCACAAACAGCCCTGCCAGCAAACATGTAAAGAAATTCAATGAGGCAGACTGCAAAAGCGTCCACCTTGCAGACCCCTCACACATCAATTATTTTCCTCAAAGCAAAAAAAAAAAAGAAAAAATAAGGTCAATTTAGAGCAACCCTCTAAAATCACAGGGGAACACACTGTTTGTGAGCACTTCATTTTACCCTGGCCTTTGTGATTGACCTCCCGCGTGGCAATGACTTTGTTGAAGACAGCTGTGAGGGGCTCATTCTCTCCTATGACTCGAGAAGGGATGCGCGGAGACATAATGAGCTGCCTCTGACGGATGTAAGTTTCCATAGCTATCCTGAGAGGGAAATATAGAGGTGACAATACAATGAAAGTAAAAAATTTAAAAAAAATAATCAACTGCCAGCGTCTTTAACAGGTGACAAACAAATGGACGGAAGAGCTGCAAAGGCATTGTGAGGCTTTCTGGATTTTTTGACAACATGCACCATCTCACCCAGAACCCTGCTGCTCTGCTCGAGAGACTACAGCAGAGCAAAGTTGCTTAGAATACTAATACTACACTAACCTTTAATAAGAAGAACACTACCAATGTGTATACTTTAAAATTTTAAATCTCCTTAGAGATTCCCAAAAAGAATCGATCTGTTTTGATCTTTAAAGTACAGAAGAACGCACGTCCATCTTCCACTTCACCACATTTTCAGTTTACAGTTGCACCTCCATGTAAGTACTCAGTGAGGTTAGCCACACTTCTTTGTATCAGAGTTACTGGAAACAGAATCACACAGTGCCAACGCTGTAATTACACAGAAGGGAATAATCACAAAAGTCTATTGTAGTGGTTTAGTAAAAAGGAACAAGGAAAGCAGAAATCTGTCAGCTAAGGTTTCACTATGTCAGGTTTCTGTGTACTGCAAAAGCAAATGTCACATTAGATCGATGAAATGTTGTGTTTTTACTCTTCTACGATGTTGGATTAGCTTTCAGTTCTCCAAGACCATGCTACTGGTAGTCTGCTCTACCTGTGACTGCTGGGCCTATTGCTGGAGCTATTCTGGCCCTTGATTAACAAGGGCCAGAATAGCCCCAGCAAAAGGTCCCAGCTGGCCCAATGAATGGCTTTTCAAAGTATAAAATGAGCAGAGAAAGAAAAACAAGAAAAAATGGAGTTGGGGGGGGGGGGGGGAAATAAA